>VZTJ01004215.1:450285-564467 GCA_013397795.1 Orthonyx spaldingii | reverse complement strand
CAACGGCTGCGGGGGCGGGCGGGGAGGGAGCAGGTGCGGAGGAGCCGCTGCCGGCCGAGCACGGGCGCCGCGGAACAAACAGACCGCCGCCCTGCTCAACAGTCCGGCTGGGAAAAGAGGTGGCTTAGCGGCCCCGCCGCCGGGGGTGATCCCCACGGCGGTCCCGTCACGCAAAACACCCCCACAGCGGCTTGGAACGGTGCTCGCTGCGCCCCGAGACACAGGAGCGGTGCCCGGCACGGCACGGAGCCCGCACTGCCCCTCTGCCAACAGCGGCGCGGGCGGAGGCGCCACTTGCGGCGGCAGTTCTGTAGGGCTTTGGTTTGGGCTTCAGCCTTTTTGTTTGTTGGTTGGTTTGGGGTTTGGTTTTGTTTTTCATTATGCTTTTCAAGTGCTAGGATAGATTATTTATTTGGTAAGAAACCTTATTTGTACATCAGGGCTTTTTTTAGTAATGGTGCCCTTCTTTGCCCCTACTTCACTGGTGGTTTGGTTAATTGTCGAATTACTGAAGACCCATGTAAAAGCACAATCTTGAGCTCCACAGTGAAATGAATTCATAAAATATCTTCACTTGTTGGGCTAGATGATCTTAGAGGTCTTTTTCAGCCCAAATGACTCTATGAAAGGATACCACAAATAAACAGATAAAGAAATACTTGGAAAATTGCTTCTGGAAATCAAGTTGACATGTTCCAATCTGTATTTTTATCTTCCTGAACAAGAAAAAAAAAAGTAAATTAGTATAAAATTTATGTTTAAATGAAACTGGATGAAGGAGTATAATGTGAGCCTATGGCTTTTGGAGATAGCAAATATGTGGAATAGGATTCAAAAGACAAAGCCCTTAGCAAAATACCCCAGAAAGCTGAAGGAAAGTGTATGGCATAAATGGTATTCAGTTTCTTTAAATTATATCTATTCGATACTGGCAACTAAAACTAATAAGCCAGTTAGGGAGCTGGCCTCAGGATTACAGATGCAGTCCTGCCAGTGCTACTTACATGTATTACCAGCATTAGCAATTCCAGTAAATTTAAGCACCTAATTTTAGTGTTTGCAGTTTTTGATAGCAGTCAGCTGACATTCCATAAAAAAAAAATTGAAAAGCAAAACAATTTAAGAATAAATGTGCTGACATATAATACTCTTCCCATTTTGTCTTTTCCTCCCCACTTACGTTTCATTACTGGGAATAAGTTGCTAGGCAGCATTATGCTGTTGGTGATAGCATCTCATAAATGAAAACTGACAGTTGCAAACAGTGAAATGTTGCAGCTATATCTAAACAAAAGAAATCAACATTTGCCAGCAGATGTGACTTTGTGTAACATTTTTTCTATGGATATACTGGCCTCTGAAAAATAATTCTTGATAGGACAATTTTCCAGTTGTTAGGGACCTCAGGGAGGCCATCTGGTCTGACTGATCCACTGAAACCAGGCTCAGAGATAACATCACACCAGCTTGCTCAGGGTTTTATCCAGTTAGGTCTTGAAAACCTCCCAAGATAGAGACTGCACAGCCTCCCTGGCAAGCCTGTTTCAGTACTGGACTATCCTCGTGCTGAAAGATTTTTACTTGACATGCACTTGGACCCTCCCTTGTCTGATGTCTCTCCTCCTCCTTCTGCAATGCACCCTTGGGAATAACCCAGCTTTGTCCTCTTGACAGCTTCCTCATAGAATCTGGCAGACTGCTCCTAGGTGCCCCCAAAGCCATCCTTCCTCCAGGATGAAAATGCCAAGCTCCTTCAGCCTCTCCTCATGGAGCAAGTGTTCCAGCTCCAACCGCCTTGGTGGGCTGCCATTGAATTCACATATTAGCATCTGTCATGTGTTGGAGGGGGGGTTCAAAATTTGCTACAGTAATTTAGATACTGTTTAATGAGTTCCGTAAAAGAGGATTCATTTCCTTATGTGTGGTTTGTATTACAGAATATGTATTTCCTTATGTATTTCATGCTTCTCCTTTTACCTGGTATCATATTTGGTAACACATTGTTACTACATTGTTACTACCTGCCCATATTCTGTGAACCACAAGCTGCTAATGGGGACCCACACTTTCAGCAGAAGTGTGGATTCTCTTTGACAGCCTGTCTGTGAGCATAACTTGCATCAGATGATGCTAATGCTGGAAGAAGGGTTTAGCCCTTGATACCTTGATATACTTGTCTGTGTGCAAAGACAGAACAGTAGTCTTCCATTCATAGAATTGTACAGACAGTGAAGGCCTCCTGTTTGCAAGAAAAAGCCCTTTCTTGCTTTGCTATTTGACCACAAATTTACTTTCAGATCTGGCACGTGAAAAGCAATTACGAACATTTTAGAACTTGAGTGGCATATAGCAGGCATATCAGGATTAAGTGGAAAACTTAGATATCTATAAAATTGCTGATATAATTTTGCAAAGAACATATTAGTCCTTTAAAGTCTGTAACAATGCTTAATATTTAGGGCTGAAATCTGTTTTAATTCTGATTTAGAAAATTCACACTGACCTAAACAGCAAGCCATAAACCTATAGATAAGGACAGAATTTGGGAGTTAATCTTACAAAGTTACTTTACAGTAATGTTAAGTAGATCAAAAGAAAATATATTTCTTAGTAAAGAAAGAGTATATATTTATCTCTCATCTCTACAAAACAAGACCAGATAAAGGAATTTCCTTATTCATCCTTCAACACGTTTGAAATTGGCCATGGCAAAATGTCCATTTAAATGAAAATTTTGGAAAATTCCAGAAGATTTGTATTGAGAATTCAAGGGGAGAATTCTCAACCTTACCTGTAACTTTCATTTCTGTAACCTGATCTGCAAACACAGTAAGATCTTCCTGGATAAAAGGTTATTAACAAACCAAAATTTCCTAGACCTGCTCACTCATTAAGTCCTGAAAAAAAAAAGGGGGAATTCAAAGCATCTCTTTATTTTACGTATTTCCTTACAGAACTTGGACAGCCCTCAAGCCCTGGTTTTACTTCTGAATTTGTTTGAACTTTATTTATTTTCTTGTCCTTACTTTCCCTGAGTATCTGTTAAGGGGTTGAAGAGTAATGTAAACAAATTTTAAAAACATCCCAAGGAACTGAGCTTATTGGGATTGCCATTGTTGGAATTTGATTTACCACTTATGAAATGCAGTGCTTGATCAGATTTCAGATAGTCTATAATGACTAAAAGAATACATGAAATATTCATTTTGAAATTATGCTTGAGCTTTTAAAAAAGGTCACAAAATACCATTTAGCAATTCAGAATTAAACTTCAGACCCAAAGGAAGATTTAATCATTTTGGCATAGGATACAAGTAAAATACTGCTAAATTCCTGCCTGTTACTCTAGCCCCAGGGTGTTCAAATCCTTAGTCATCTTAATGGTGGTTATCACAAAGTTCTCCCATAGTCTGAAGTCCTGCTCTGCGCATGCTGAGCAGCACCCTGATATTACTTGGGCTCTACATTAATCAGATGATCTGAGCAGCCCAGCTTGCTTCCCTGTCTGCCCTTTATGTCTCTGGCTAGTGATGGTTTCACTCAGATGTGTGTAACCTTAACGGAAGTCATCACGGAGCAACATCAGACGAATGACAGCAAGAGAAACTCAGTTAACATTAATGAGTAACTTTGATTGGGATGGGTTAAAAACTGTCATTCTTGAGTGAATGTGACCTGTGTCAACATTGATGAACCAGAATAAAGGACATGGAGTATGGTTTTCTTAATTTCACACCTTAAGGAGAGTCCCAAGTCTGCAACTAACTGTGTATACAATTAGTTTGCTTTCAATAGGTACTGAGTTCTCAGAAGAAGGACAATAGTGGTGTTTTCCCACACTTCCTTTTCCTTAATTTCTGTCTCTCCTTCATTTTTGGTTTAACAGCAAGGAGTGCAAGACAGAGCACTGAAACCATACAATGTGTTTGCTGTTGCCCTGGAGAATCTGGTGTGCATGTGTTCAGTTTAGGCACTCAACCTGAGTTACTGCAGTTTTGCCCTTAAGAAGTCAGCAGCATCTATTTTTTAAATTTGCTATC
Organism: Orthonyx spaldingii; assembly: GCA_013397795.1. Lineage (NCBI taxonomy): Eukaryota > Metazoa > Chordata > Aves > Passeriformes > Orthonychidae > Orthonyx > Orthonyx spaldingii. The sequence continues at coordinate 560,427 of VZTJ01004215.1, read as the reverse complement.
ATTAGGAACAGCTCTTTGGTCAAAACAATGAGAATGATCCTTCATTGTAACTTATTCAGGTAACTAGTTAAAAAAATCACAAATAAAATAGTATTTCCCACTATTTTTGATTTTTCAAGATTCCCAGCATCAAGAACTGTTGTCCCTTTAAGAAATAAGGCACAAATTGACCATAAAGTAATAATTTATGGTGAAAAATTACATGCCTTTTATTTCTTTTCTTGGACTTCTCAATGATAGTTAGCTTTGCTTATGAGAGAGCTTTACTTGCTTTCTGAAATAAGTGCTAAACAGATAAGAACACAGTAGACTGGATTTTAAATGCACTGTGGTTGCTGGCATTTTGAGCTTTCTTGCAAGATCATGCTTGAATATCTTCTGCTTCCTTAAGGCCTCTGTAAAAGCAGGGTACTATTGCTCTTTAGGGGAATTCATTAGCAAGCACTGAAGAAACAAAAGATCTAAGAGCTATTTAAAGTTTCAACTGAGGCATGAAGGAGTAAGCTAAGGTTTTACACCAGAGTATGACACAATAACATCTTGATTAATGTTGGCCTATGAACGGTTTGGGTATCTTATATTCTCTACTATTCAGGCCAGCTACATTCAGACCAGTTCAGCTTTAATCTTGTTCTAACCTTGATCCTATTACTCCAAAAGCTATTTGTATTGCCTGTGTGATACCATCATCTGTCCCAGATTCCAAGTCATGTCAGCAAAATTAACACAAGGTTTTCAGTTCTGTACAGCTCTGGTGTACTCTGTCTCCTGCTCCCTTCCAGGGATGACATTGACCAGCACAGCGATGACTCTCAACAGTTGCATGCATTTCTGAACTGTTCAATTTAGACAGATTTTTAGTTATCTCCATCAAGTACTTTGCTTCATGGCTGTTAAAGTGGTTTGTCATAGATCTTTACAGCCATCTAATTTAGTGATTGTATATCCTTGACAGAAGAACCACTGGACACTTGCAATTCTCCTTGTTCCACATTTTATGGAGGAACAATAACTTGTTTAATATGTGGGATTTTCAACTTCTGTTTAATTTTAGAAATTTGGGATATAACCGAATGCCTCTGCATTTGAATGTCTCAGTCTCCACTCTTACAAACCCATGCTGTTACTAAAATGGCTTCAATGGAAAGCCAGGAGGAATATTTGACTGATTTTGATGGTTTTCAATTTTTTTTAAGCTTAGACTGTTCACTATATGTGTATTTTGATTTGCTATATTAAGAAAAAATCCTTAAGAATGGCATGGAATGTGTTTTGCAAACCCCGTGGCTTTATTAAAGTGACAACAAAATTAAGCTGTTCACTTGGAGGCTGTGATAGAGGAATAGGCAGAGTCTATCTGCCTCCCCAAACCAAATCAAACCTTGTTCAATAGCACTTTATTCCATCAGAGTAATAGAATTATAGAATATTTGAGGTTGGGAAGGGTCTCTGAAGATGGTCTAGTCCAACCCACCTGCTCAGAGCGGGATAGCCTAAAGCAAGTTGCCCAAACCCTGTGCAGATGGCTTGTGAATATGTCTAAGGGTGAAGATTCCACAACATTGCTGGGCATTCTGCTCCAGCATTAGAGCACTCTTACAGTAAAAAAATTTCTTCTTATGTTTTTTTTTCCTTATTTTTAAAATATTATTCTTACTTGATTTATTACAAAAACAATTCTGGCAAAGTTAAAGCTACCATATTGCTTGCCTTTAAAAAAAAAAAATTAAAATCTCTGCCTATGAATTATCTACCCCCAGGCTTGCAACTTAGTTTTTACACAGTTCAGAAGACTATAAAACCACAAAACAACCTTCACCAATTTGGATAGGAAATTACCCTACTGGCTCCTCTACTGGTCAATAAAATTGAAGGAAAAAGGTTTATCCCAATTTCTGACCATACCTAATCCTGCAAACTTTTATCAAGAACAGTAATAGGGATACACTTAAAAAATGAGGTTCGAGTGTAAGTGTACTTAACAGCACTTATTTTTTTGATTCCATGTCTTTATTTGAAGTCATTTTGTGTTTGACAAGTATTATTTAAACCTATTGCCTACTTTTGAAAAGGCTGTTTAGTATTAGCAGGTGTATTCCAGCTTCTCCTCCTCGTCAGCAGTATGTTGACTTTGTCTTTTCTACCTTTACTCTACAAGCAGTGGCATTACCACATGTAAGCTATACATTTACCAAGCACCTGCAGCTCTAGAGCCTTAGTCTGAAACTCCAGTACATAGGAAAAGTAGCATTTTAGGAGCACTGTGGTTCGTGTAGGTGTATGTTTTCCAGGAGAGAACAAAGTTCCTCAGGGTTGTATGCAGGAGTGGCTGGAAGGAAGTGAACATTTCTCAAGGCAGCATGTCAGGTTCCCATTTAGAAAGAGACTGACTCCTTTTAAATTGAATTTACAGTCTGTTTGGAAGCCAGTTAGCTCCTGAATATATACACATCACATGTATATATATATTTATATACATGTATATATATGCATGCAAACATTCTAGGGTTAAATGATTAAATAATAAATCTGAGCAAAGGTTAAAATCCATTAAGGGAGCACTGAGATATTGTATTAGAGACATGTACACATGAAAGCATTTATTAAATTTAAGCTCTGGGTGCACATTTCAAATACTGCACCCTTGGACTGTGTAAGCATGCCGTCTCCAAATTCAAAATGTCCACAGTCAAAAGATACATATTTCTTCAAAACATGACAGATGTAAATAAATAAAAAATAAGACAGTGATAAGGTTATCATATCATGATGAATGTCTTCTCCTCACACATCTGAAGTTATAGTTTGTAGGCTGCTTGAAACTCTTTTGAATACCTGTCAGCACCAGTCTGCTCAGGGAAAAAGGAGGAAGATGAACAGATGGCAACCTTTAAATTTGTGGATTAAAGATAAATTTAGTGCTAAAATGGAATTACTGTTGTTTAAAATGCAATGCTTTCTATTTATTCTTCTCTAAATTGAGACTTCAGGAAGTACAATTTCTGACAATCACATTATTCTTAAAAGTGCTCCTTCCTGTAATCTAAGGGGTTTTAATTTATAATTTTTTTTTACCATAGCATTATAAGTGCATTTGAAAAACTATCACACAGATAGTGCTGCATTAAGCATGGACTTCAAAGTTCAAGGACTGTCAGAAATAAATGCCTGCCAATATTACTTCACTTTTCACTAGATCCATCAAAGTAAATCAAATGCACGGGGTTAGCAGGACTGTAAACATTCACAAGTCTGAAGCCAACACATCACTCAATACAGGATTTTTATGATCTGTGTTGCTCGAGAAAATATTTTAATACATTTGTAATATGAAATATACTATAAAGGGCAGCAAAACTGGTGCACTATGCGACAGCTACAGTATGCAACTAGATACAGTATGCAACAGCTGTATATGGGGCTTTTAGATTTTTTTACATCCTAATTCTACTTGCTTCTATTTTAGAGTAGAATTATGTGTCATAAAGAAGGTAGTACACTATGAGTAGACAGTGAAGTTTTACACTTCACGACTTACTAAAATATGACAAAAAATCTTGTGTTTTAATAGTCCATTGGAATAATGTTTGGGTTTAACCTGCATATCTTAAGGGAAGAAAAATGTATGTTTACAAATATGCTTGAGCAGATTTTGTCCAATCTCTTCTTTTGTGTTTCGATAAAGTTTTTCCTCCAAGTGGGTACTTGACTGACAAGAAGCCCCAAACTAGGCTTTAAAGGTTTTTTTGTCATCTATATGGCCAGCAGAACCAAGTCAAATGCTTGGTGCTTTTTTTTTTTTTTTCTGCAAGAAGATAACTAGCAGAACTTGTTATGTTAGCAGGAATGTTGTGAATGGTACCCTCGAGTACACTATGTAAAATGTAAGACACCCACTTAACTCATTGGAAAGGCAGCCTCTGAGTCATAGAATTTTAACTAAATCTTAAAATGTTTTCTGGAATAGTATAATCTGTGGTATATTAGATATTTAATATGAAATTAAAACAAGAGTTTTTCATTCTGAGAAAGCTACTGAGGGCTTTAATCTCCAATAGAGGCTTCAGAACCACTGAAAGCTTCTTCTGTCAGCTGTCTTCTGTAAAAATGCATATGTGTGTGTAGACTAGGACACCTATAACTTACCATCTTCTGTTGTCAAAGTTTGTTTCTTTAAGAGTTTTCCATCCAGGAAGGTATCAGGCAATCAGCAATTTCCCAGGACAGCCAGAGGGATCAGAAACTTTTCCACAGCATAAAGAAGTGCATGTGGTCATAACTGCCAAAATTGATTCATTTGGTGAGACTGTCCTTCCCTTTAGCTTAGTTTTAAAGCAATTCAGAAATCTCCCACTGCTGTGATGAAGTATTGGACTGTGTTTTAATAAGGCATTAGGAAATGGCTAACTAACAATACTTTTAATGTGCAGCCACTCATGCTGGTGAAGGTTGGCAGCCTGCAGTGTCGCACGGTGCAGTGACGTGAGCAGGTGACCTCAGGGGAAGGAGGGAAGGGATGGACCGGGGGCGGCAGACGCCAGGGAGGTGCTCCAGCAGTCAGGCAGGGATGCTGCAGCTGGGGAGCGCTGGTTCCGTCTCCTCGTCGGTACAACTTTCACAGATCATCCCAAGCAGCCATCTCTCAAAGGACGGGGGGATACACATACCTCAAATATTTACGGTGCCTGTACTTTGAGAATGAGACAGTTCTTTCACATCTGTGAACGGGCCACATTTAAAACATCAAAATAAACCATCTGGCTGCGCAACTGTTTCTAATTACTTCCCTGCCTAGACTGTAAACTTCGGGGTTTGGCACCGGCCTCCTTCCCAGAGTGCTGCCCAAATCCCGCTCCCAGGCAGCTAATCAGAGCCACTGCAGCACGGGGGGAGCAGCGCTGGAGCCGGGCTTGTCCAGCTCGCAGCTCTCCGCGCGCCTGGTGGCTCTGTCCGGCTGTCTGTCCGCCCGTCTGCAGGCAGGAACGCTCCAGGTGCGGCACGGCACGGCACAGCTCGCACCATGTTCGCACCGGGGCTGCTGGGGCTGGGGCTGCTGCTGCTGCTGGGCCCCGCGCTGCCGGCCGGGCCCCCGGCCCTGCGGTAAGTGCGGCTCTCAAGGCTCACGGGGGTTGTGACTGATTTTGAGATGCCAGGAGTGTGGAAGTTGGGGTTGCGGAGGGAGCAGCGGAGCAGTTTCTTGGCTCTTCCTCTGTCTGCTTAAAAGTGACACTGAGGGAAGCGCTCTGGCTCCCTGGGAACCTCAATAGGTAGGTGCCTGTGCAGACTGCGGAGTTATTTGCAACGATGTATTTGATACCCAAGATGCACACTTTGAATGCAGTGAACGGGGAGGAGCTGGCTCTTTACATCCAAACCTCACAATTCTGCTGCCTGAGTGTAGCAGCCACCTAACCACAGAACCCTGCTTGTTGCTGCCCTTTGGTGCATGGCACAGCGAGGCACACTGCCCTTTGCTCTCCGCCAACACCACAGCCAGCACACACTGGCTCATAGAGCCAGCAGCTCCTTTGCTCCAGAGCCTTGCAAAATCTACTGTCTGAGAAAGGCAGGTTCTACTCATCTACATCTTCAGTATTGCTTAATGTTGTGAAGGCCTCTTTTTGGCCTGAGCAGTCCTTTGTTCTTTTTTCCTACGATTCAGCTCTTGATGAGACAAAGTCTGATTTTCCCCTGAGTATGTCCTGAAAGTCCTGATCCGCGTGCTCCAGTGCATGGTACAAGTGCATGGCAGAGCTGCCAATCTACAGATCTAGCATTGGATTCTTCTGGCTTTACTAAAACCACAGCTACAAACTACACTGTTGCATGGAAAGCTGTGATTACTTTGGTTTCCTTTTCCATTGAAAGCATGGATGGTATATGTCTGACAACCAGAAGGATTACTTTGGCAAACACATTTTATTAGAATCAACCATAAGTTAGCTTTATGATATATATTCCTGTTATGCTATCCAGATGTTTGGATGCATATGCTGTCTCTAAACTTTTTGAAATAATTAAGATTAAAATGTTTCATGATAATCAAACTATACGTGTCTATGCATATATACCAGATATGCCTATGATGCCTAAAAAGGCATTACCTGCTGAGAAAGTAGATGAGCCCAATGTAGTTAAAAAGGTAAGTAAAATAAAAGTATAAGCATTTCTGCAGGTAGCAATGAGATTTCTGATGAAAACAAAGAAAAAAGGGTGATTTGAGACAAGTGATAATTTGCAACCATGACTGAGAAGAGGTAGCAAGAAAAATATTCTAGGTATTGGCTGAAGCCAATGGCAGGAGTGTGGTTTCCCATGAGCCAAGCTCTCATCGGCTCTGAGCTACAGCCCCTGGCTTTGACCGCAGCTTACTGTGTTTGCTGTGCCCCACAGGAGCGGTTTGGGTATTCCTGCTTCCTGCCGGCTGTCCCGGGCTGAGTCGGAGCTCAGGTGCCGTATCCCAGGGGGGAAGCTGTGCAATGACAGAGGCAGGTGTGAGTGTGGAGTCTGCATCTGCCAAGTGACTGAGGCTGGCAAATACTACGGTCCGCTCTGCGAGTGCCATGACTGGGTGTGCGAGACCTATGATGGGAAGATCTGCACAGGTAAGGAAGCCCCGATGATGACAGAAGCTTAGAAAATTAGGAGTATATATTAAAAGCAGAATTATGTTTGGAATACAGCACACTGATACAGTAGAGACATCATTATATATGGGTCCTTGAAACATGACTCTAAGCAGAATTGTGGGCACATCCAAGGATTTTGTCAGATTAAAGGATACGAGTTAAAGGCACTGCATCTGTCATAAAGTGGGATTTTGCCTAGAGCAAGGTTCATCTGCATCAGGGGCAAAAGCAGAAGTTGCTTTGGGTTGGAAGTTCTGCAAACTGTTTTTAAAATCTAATACAGTACACAATATTGCTCACATTTTTATATATTTCTTTATTTGAACTGCTTGCGTAATGATGGCTTATGGTATCTACCCAGGCTTTAAACTATCTCCAAACAATCAATTTTGTGCTGTGATTATTATTTTTTTCTTCTCCTGCTATGAGAAAAAAGACTTGCTGTAAGAGGTACCACACTGAGGGCATATAAATATGAAAACTCTGTTTTTCTCTCAGTAGTGATAATGCTTTCCAAATAAAGACTTAAAACAATGTAATTGTATTGTGATTTCAGAGATTTCCCCACTGACACTGTATTCTTTAATAACACACATTTCTGGGACAGAATTTAGTCCCTGCCAGTTGTTGGAACATGTCGCTAGGTTTACATCTAAACATTATCACTCTTTCATCTTTCCAGCTGTCTTGACTTAAGTTTCTGGGTTATTTTGGTCAGATTTTCATCTTTTCTTTTTTTTTTTTNNCTTAAGTTTTTTGTTTTTTTTTGTTAATTTTTTTTTTTTTTTTTTTTTTTTTTTTTTTTTTTTTTTTTTTAAGCAGCTTAGAATAGGATTTTAGAAAAAAGCAGGGAGAAGAAATGCCGTCACATTCCTAAGGGGATTCAGCCTGGAGCTTGATGAAAGGGGCCAGAAGGGTACTTCATTTCTAGTATCCCTGCTTCAACAGCTTTACCAGATTCACAGAAACGTGTCATCTTTGCAGGCCAAAACCTGCAATTAGGTCAATGGGAATGTCACAGGAATTCTTCTAGTAAGAGGACAACACAAATGCATTCCAGCAGTTGGTTTGGCAAATTTTGTAGGAAAAAAGAGCGAACTTATTTTAGCAACAATTTATCCAGGAAGTCCAGTAGTAACATGAAAAGATCAAGAATGGGATTATGAGAAAAAGATTTATATTTGGCACCTATGACTTTATAGTTCTGTAGAGAAACTGATCTATAGACTCTGCAGTTAGCAGTGTTAAGTCCCCCTACATAAGAAATATAGCATTTCAGTGCTTTGCTGTCCCAAATGTGAATTATTTGATCAGTAGTGTGATTTCAAAGTACTTGCAGTTGTTGCTGGGTTAATTTCATAAAGGGAAACTGAAAACTCTTTCAATTTTAATATTCTGCTATAAATTCCACCATCATGTTCCTGTTAATTTCATGAACAGTGGCTGCAAGTTTTGTCAGTACTTTGGTGGTAAAGGATGCTGACAGAATAAACAGAACCAAGAGATCTCTTAACAGTATTTAGCTTTTGGGTTGCACTTCATGCAGTAGTTCAAAGATGTGAATGCTAAGTGATTAAATATTTTTTAAAAACCAGCTTTCTGTACTTGTCATTTTGTCACTCCTAGCTGGAGTACTGAAGCTGCATTAACACTGAGATGTGAAATAATTTGAATTCCCTCTTCTGGAAAAAAAAAAAAAGTAGTAAAATATTCAGTACAAAGTCCTGAGGAGGGAAACAGCTTTGAAGAGTGCAGAAGTTTTGCTTGCTTCACTTGGGTTTTTTCACAATTGTGCTGAAAGTCCAGCTGACTTTGTTGCAGTCCAGGGCTGCCCAGCACTGCAGGAGAGCAGTCCCAGGCAACTCTTTCGACTGGGATCCAGGTGGTGAAACACCTCCTTTCAGGCTGTGCTTGTTGCACTGTTCATTCTTCCCCCATGTTTTCAGTCACTGAAATTGTGTGAATATGGGAGGAAGGGAGCATAGAAAAGAAGGTCAGATCTAGGATAACTGGCAGGAGACTGAGCCTTATGTTGTATGAATGATATTTTCCGCTACCCAGCTATTCAGTGAACTGCATCCACTGATGTTTCTTAATATTACATCACCAGGCTGATTTCCTATGTATGACATATTTCCTTTCTTTGCATTTTTGGACCCATTTTTTGACTTAATGATGACATGGTATTTCCTCTAAGTGAATAGTCAAAATTTCTTACTGCAGTTCTATTTCTGTTTCCTGCTTTGTCTTCCTTTTTCATGCTTTTATTTTGTCATTTGCTATCCCATTTCATTGCGGATCTCTCCTGCCAGAGACAACAACAGTAACTGCTGACTGGTACCACATGGAGAACTTCTAGACACTCTTCCAATATCCCTCTAGAAAGCTATGGTATTTGAGGTTAATGCTGTTTAAAACAAGCTACTTTTCAAGGTGCCAGAGTGATTCCTTTCTCAAGTGACTGATGCCTAATCACCAATCATGTTCATATTCAGAGATGGACAGGCAGAGTTGTTTGAGTCACAAGTGCCAAAGATAGCTGTGTTTCCCTGCCAGTCAGTTCAGACATACCTCCACTTCCCTTGCCTCTCCCAAGCTAAGCAGAAGATTTTGTTGCTCAATATGTAGCTCATTATCTTAAAGGCACTTTCTGTGTCAGATCCACTTTCTGGAGCAGTTGTTGAACAATCATATTCTGGAGAGAGAAGCCCTGAAGGTAAAGAAAATGTCAAAGGTCCATCTGATTGATTTGTTTTTTTCTAATAAACCTTGTATAAAAATGAGAAAGAGATTATGCCATGAGTAATAAAGAAGAGCAGATGTAAATGCTTCTCTCCTTTTACTTTCCCTTGAGACTTCTTTGCTGTATTTCCCTCCCATTATGTTTCCAGGTGCTTTAGAGGGAGTTCCAATAATTTTTTTGCCTTTCATCTCACTGGGATTGATAAAGTAACAGGTGATCCTTCATGGAGTTAGAAACAAAGAGGAGAGAAAGTAAGTACTGTGGTCTGAGTCACTGAGATTTCTTTTTATCTGCCTGATATACCACTGGGTGTAGAGGAAATCAAGTAGATACTGTCATTCTCATTGCAATGTCAGGGACATCTTTATTTTATCTTTTGTTGCTGATCTTCAAGGAGATGAGCTAAGAGGAGGAAGACTGAATCAAAAACAATCAAATCCCCAAAGGATTTATGCTTCATTCAGAGCAGACAATATATTTGTTGCTGTTTATTTGCAGATAGTAGTTCTGACCTCAGACAGTTGTATATTTCCTCAGGCTTTCTTAGCATAAGTGGAGCCCATGTTGTGTGCAAGGGAAAGTGAAATACAGGACTAATTCTTTTCACATCACTCCTTGATACCTATTTCTCTGTGGGTTTTTTTGCAGTGTAGTGGAAAATCAGTTTTAGTAAATTGCTTTGTGGGGTTTTTTTTTTGTTTGTTTGGGGTTTTTTTTTTGTTTGGGGTTTTTGTTTGTCTTAGGGGTGTTTTGTTTGTTGGTTTTGTTTTCTTTGTTTAATCTCTTTTACTACGTCGGTGGTTAATGAAGACAGAAAAAGTAAAGTAAGCATAGAATTCCTTGGCCAACGGAAGTGGGAACACTTTAGATGTTCTTAGAGAATGGACCACGGGAACTGCCAACTGGGACAAGTGACGGTATGATGGCACTGTTGTAGTTGGTGAGAACAAAAGACAGATACAATTCGGTGACAACATAGCAACACATGAAGAAGGTTTGTCTTTGCTCAGAACTATATCTGTTATCTTTGGGTTTTTTCGTAGTTATTAAGATTTTATAAACCATTTTTCTTCCCACCTGAAATACCTTTTACACCGACTGAAAAATGATGGCACAGTGTGATTTTTCATAAGCAGTTGCTGTGGAACTTTAATTGCTGCTTTTCAGGCCAGTGAAAGATTTTTCTGTTTCTTTCTCCAAAGCTGTGGTTGCTGTGGCTGCTGTACCTATTTTAAGACTAGTTCATCAATATAATGGTAGTGTTAGTCGTAGGTTTTCACAGCCAGAAGTGTTACCATACATAACATGAAGGACAACAGGATGTAAGTGCCATTATTTTCAGATCTGTAAGATTTTCAGATCAGATTTTTAAACTATGCAGAGAACACAAGTGAAAAATTAAATTGACAAGGAGTAGGTGTAGAAATAACAAGATAAATCCAAACTAAAGTATTGATGTAGTACGTAGCTGTGCATCCATGTGAGTTTGTGGGATGTATGGTCCTATATACCAGTTTGAGAGAGTTTGGAATTTGAAAATGGAATTTGGAAGACATTTTGAGCTGAGGACTGCTCTTTGCACAGAAGCTGAATAGTGTCTTTAGGCAGAGCTATCGAAGTTGAGTTGGAAAGGCCCTAACAACTGTGCTTTTGTATTCATACTGAAGGGAGATCTGACACGCTGATTGTTCATTGAGCAGAATTTCTTCCTAAAAGTGTGAAGAAAAGTCAGCCTGTGACCTGCATTGATTGCCATTTGATCCAAAGTGAAGTTCAAAGCCCTGGATTTTGAGAACAAGTATAAACTGCTTCTCTGTCAGAGGTCATGTTTGCAAAGATTCAGCTGTGGCACTTGTGGCCATTGGAGACAGAGCCTCCTAAAAAGACCAAGTTAAAAATAGGGCAGGAGGCTACTGATGAAAATGGAGGTTGCAGTTCTGCTCTGACCTAGTTTGCTTTAGTCCAGATTTCAAAACTTGGCATTTTGTGACATTTCCTCCCAGAGCAGGAGCATGTAGGTGTGATAATAGCATCCATATTCATCTCAAAACAGGTTCCTCAGGTTCTAGTAGAAGTGAAATTGTGATAGCATAGACCTCATTGCAGGTTCATTGCCTTGCTAAGTGCTCAAGGTCCCAGCAGACATAAAAAGCACAAGCTAAAGCCCATATTATTCTCAACTTTATGCTGTTGGTACTTGATCTAGGTAAAATCAAGCAGCCTTTGATACATTGACAATCGCTGTAGTTCCAAATGCAGCATGTGTGTTCATAGCAGTGGTGAGTGAGGCAGGAGGAAGCTTAGACAGAAGAACTGCAGGGGAGATTAACGGAAGGGAAGCACTTTAAAAGTAACTTATTCAATGATATGTACCTAATTGCTTAGCCGTCATTTTGAGCACCTTTATCTGTAGCTACTACTGATGGAAAATTGGTGCTAGTTTAAAATGTAAAACTGGGTGTGCTGGGCATGTGGAAGCGAAAGGCTTTTAGAGCACCTAGCAGAGTTGGAATGTAGCCCCTCAGGCTGGCACCAACAGCAAAACTAGGTGGGGAGCATCATCTCCTTCACCTTTTGTCCTTCTGTAGTCTGGGTTGACAAGCTTATCCATTGCAGAGAAAAACAAACCTTTGTGCAAGTTTTGTCAATGCAAATAAGTGTTCTGAAGTGTGTTTGAATTTTTATGCTCTTCACAGGCTGATAATGAACTGAAGTATATTTTTATTTATTTGAAAGAATGCTCTATCAAAAATGGCTTACACAGACTGTGACCTGCTATTAACATTTGTGTTTCAGTATCATTATTATCAAAAACATATGATTAGTAGAAAGTAGATGGTGTATTTAATGTTACAGAAGTGTTTAGTAATGATTTTACCTACTTCATCAGTGGATAGGTTTCAGTATGTGTTCTTATGACAGCCTTTTTTGGACAAACTGACTGGCTTGGTATAATTTCCTATGCTTATTAAAAGTTTTATTGTTGATAGCTGGTCTTGTAAAGGACTTCAAACAATCCGTCACTTATGGCACTGGACTGCAGACCTTTCAGTGTTAGTGTTTCCAAGTAGTTTGTCCTGACAAAGAACGTGTCACTGATTTAAAAAGTTCCCATGAGCTTTTCTGGAAGGAAAGGGCACACTGCTAGTGCTGTCCAGGAAGAAGGGTGATTTGTGCCTAAGAAGTACTGGAGTTTGAATTTGGCCATGCAAAAAAAAGGATCCCACAGTATATATGGGGTACCAGAACTTGTCAATGTTTTATCTGGAGGATGCGGTATTGAGGCCATGTTACATTGTGGTTTAACACAGTTGTATTGCTGGAGACAGATTTCCTTTGGAGTTGAAAGGATGATGAAGGGGAAAAAACCCTGTTATTCTTTCAAACATTATTTTAAAAAGTTATTTAAAAACTTCATTTCTTAGCGATGGAGGAAGTAGTTTTTGCAGATGGGGGTTTGTGTGCATGTGGTACAAAGGGAGTGGGCTGGAACACCAACTTGAGCAGTTACATGAGCATATTCTTAAATGTAGAAGAATAAAGATTTAAGAGAGTTTAAATGGAGTTGTACCTGTCCACTTTCTTGAAAGAGCTGCTTTGCCCTTCTGCGTGTCCACCTGAGTAGCATCAGTGATATAATCTGGGACACTTTCTTGTCAGTGACCTAGGAAGTGGCAATCAGAGTTTTTGGAGGCATATCTGGGTCATTTTTATGGGGAAGGTCACTGGGAGTGCCCACTCTGACACTGTCAGGAGTGAGCTGAGTACTAACTTTGTGATTTGGAAAACATCACAGCTGAATGCTGTTGCCTTGGCAGCTCCACTCAGGAGGAGATGTTCTATCTGGAGCACCTGGTCACAGTGTTTTGTTCCTGGGGTGGGGAGTTTTGTGAATGTACTGGGGGAGAATCCTCCCATGCTCCAAACAGACTGCCAAAGTCTACCTTTCTCAGGCATGCTTTTTACAGTTGTCTGTCTCCAGAAGGTCCTGTTCAGCCTATTAAACCAGGTGGCATCTGTCATTTTAAATACTGGGGGTGTTAGCTTTTATGATCCACAGTTAGAGGCTACTGAATGTAAAAATAGCTCATTTAAGTATTTTTCCTGTTTTGCATATAATTTCCTATTTAATTAAAAGGATGTATTAAAGTTATTTAAATCTTGAAGCTGTGTGGTTGACAGCTAAGAAATGCTAAATCTGTCTACCTTTATTGAAGAGTCCTGTGCATTTGCACTGTTCCGCATCTTTTAATTTTGTATTCATTATGGTTTTCTCCAGTGAACTTATGCAGCAATGACAAGAGGAAAATGGTTGCTTCCTGGTGTTTGAAATGGTTTAACATGTTTAAAGCAAGATGAAATGTTAATCATTTACCTTAATCCATTCATTTGCCTGAGATTTGGGGAACACACATCACAAACAGTTTGGTAACACATATTTCTGGGCACCCCATTTCCTTACTCCAAGTGTTCTGGATAATATTTTGCAGAAAGTAACTGGATACTTGCAAAACTCAATGATACAAGCTCATTGAGGGTCAGACGCCAAAAGCCGCTCTTCTTCAGAAAACCGTGTTGCTTTCCACTTCCTGAGACATCCAGACTCGTTTCTTGTCTATCCCTACCCCTTTGGAAATTATTGGATACAAGTAGAGCTGGTATATGATTTGAATGGCTTTTCGGCAGATGAAGATACAAGTGTTTTTTAAGAGATGAGTAATGAATGGTGTTCTGTGAACAAGAGCTAAAATTACATAATCCAAACCATTTCTATGTCTGTATCTCCTGTGATTGTGTGGTTCCTCCCCTCCAGAAATGCAGGCCCCACTTCAGATGTGGGGAACTTGCCTGGTATATGGCACTGAACTGTGGTGGTCACAGCATCCAGTTCTCATATCCACCTTTTTTTTGCAATTCTTGCAACAAACTTACTAGAAGGTATGTGTTTTTCTTCTGATATTGAAGAGAGGGGAAGTTGAGGGTCAGAGATCAAAAATACACTTCCTCATCATCTAAGGCTGTTAGTGAGACTCAGAAGAGAACCCAAGTATCTGAGTTCTTCCTAGGGACTCTTAAACCACCAAGTCCCTATTAGTTATAAGAAAACCTGTTAGTATTAAAACTATCACTTAAGGCTGTGTCAAAAACACATTTTGTGTTTCATGTTTAGATCCTGAAAATACTATTTCCTACAAAAAATAGTCTTGTATTCTTTTTTCTAAGAACTGCCTGTGCATTACATATGCAACAATTGTTGATTTCTATGTGTATTATTTGAATGAGAGCAACTTGGTTTTATGAAAACACCCAATGTGTTTCCAACTTAAAAGTGTTCCACATATAAGTAGGGAGGTAGCAGATCAATCCCACAGAGAACTGTAGGCGCAGTGACATGCCTGGTAGGTTGTGTTCCAGAAAACAGTCCTCAAAAGAGTGGTTTGTAAAGTCATGCTTTGAAGGATTCCTAGAGAAGTTCAGACCTCTCACTTCAGGAACAAGAAAGAACTGAAATGGAGAAGGACAACCAATTTCATCTCATGAGCATACTTGCAGAAGGTCCAGTCATGCTGAATGGTGGTAATGCCATGATGAAAAGTCATATAAGAACATATTGCACTGTGGTTCTCCTGAATGCTTTTGCAGAATTGTGCCTTTTAATCACGGGCTTTACATGAATGCTTTACATGAAAAAACACTCCGTCTTGCGAACATACCACACTTTTACCCTAATGGTCTTGACTGACCCAGTCCTTTCTCAATTTTTAAACTGAAAAGAATAGAGGCAGTGAATAAATTGTACATGTGTAGTCTGACTTGCAGAGGTAAGGCTGAGACCTTCTGTTACAGAATCATAGAAGTGAGTATTATAAATTTATTTAGTTTCTTTTCTGGTGTCTTTGTAGTCAGGTAAATTCTGTGGGAAGCAGATAACCAGTAAGAAATGTATTTAAAACCAGAAAATGGTCTTGAAGCACTTAATTGAAGTACTGTTGTTGCACTGGTACTTCTAATGACTCTCTTTTGAAATAATTTTGTTTCATTCTTGCCTCTGTTTCAAGCCACAGCTAATCCTCATCAGAGACATAGCAAGTATAATGAGGCACAACTCCCAGGCTGTGCTTAGGAAGAGATCAAGGTGCCAGCTATCACTGAAGGAAAATTGCCCATCACCTACATCCAGTTTCTCTGGATGGGAATGGAGAATGTAGGATCTATTGCAGTTGAGTACAACTAGTCTCCATTTATGTGAGTTTACCTGCAGCTGGCGTTTGTGGAAATCCTTTTGTCCACCAACCCCTGATGCAGTGAACTTTGTTTCACTTCTAGAACATATTTCTTTCTCATTCACAGGGCTTTAGAGCATCACCCTACAGTGAGAAGTATTGGAACATTTCTTACTGCCTTTTTTTCCCCCAAGGCTGCTTAATTAATTGAAGCATAGCAGAGAAATATTAGAGCAAACCATTGACATTGGTAATAAACAGAGAGACTTAACTCTGGCATGGATTTCTGTATCACAATAAAAAGTAATTGTCTCTTCAAGATTTGTAATGTTTAGCTTCCTACAAAATTTGTGTATGTGATACAGGAATAAAACAAAAAATTGATTGGAGATGGGATTGACAAAATTACTAAACCACAGTCTTGTGCTTTGTTAGATTTAGGAGGGGATTCTGTCACTCATCTCTACTCTTCAGATTAAAAATATGTTTTAATAAAAGCAGATGGTGTGGCTTTTTTTCCCCCCAAAGCTAAACAGAAGCCAGTGTTTTCTGCTGACAGAAGTCTAATGAAATCAATAAAGTTATGCCAACAGAGAACTGGTCTCACAGCAATTCTGGCCCTTGTTTGACCAAAATCTCTGGGTAATAGCAGATGAGATTACAACAGCAAAATATAGACCCTGTCATTTACCTGCAAGTGATAATGGTAAAACAATAATAGCAATAATGACATCTCCAAAGTTTTGAATGCTTTTAAGCTTGACAACATTTTACACAATTTTCTGTTTTGTTTTTCTTCTGTGTATTGTGCTACTTTAAAGAGTTATATGTTACTTAGAGGTAGTTTGCCAGGACATTTACCAAAATAATTTTTCTCCAGAGTGTCAAGAGTTGGATTTAGCAGGAATGAAAGTTCTGTATGAAAACTTTCTGATAAATGAAAACCCATCTGTCGTTACCCGGTTGCTGCTGGGTTTTCAAGCTGCCCGGTGGCTTGAGTGCAACCCTCTGTGCTTGGCTCTCTGCCAGACCTCTGCAGCCTTCGGGCTCAGCAGATTTTGGTCTCCTAGCAACAGCTCAAGCAGGCACAGCTCATCCAGGGGAGCTGGCAGCAGCAGATGAAATAGTGTAGCAGCTCGGCAGCAAAGGAGCAGGAGGACTCAAAGTAGCAGCAACTCCAGTTTATTGAGCACTGAAGGGGAGATGCTACAAAGAGCCGGGATCTGAGGGTGTGCAGGGGTTTAAAAGGGGCAAGAAAAAGGGGCAGTCCAAGGGGAGGAACGAGGGAATAAACCAATAGGGGAACAATATGTCATCGGGGAACATCCAATGGGGAGACAAAGGGGTGGAATACATTAACTTAACCAGTCAACGGAACCCGGTAACAGAACTTTCGGGTAACTTATGAATATTAAAACAACTGTGAGGGGACGGGGGAGGAGATGGAACCTGACTGACAACTATGAGTGGCGGGGAACTATCCCTGCCTACCTTCCCCATCCCCCTCAGACTCACTGTGCTGAGGGGAAAAGTTCAACCATCTTGATTCTTCATTGATCCACATAGAGAAGGCAGGCGTGGCAGATTGCTGCTCACTCTCTGCGACCACAGCCACCGGCTGGGTTACCGCCACACCCATCTTTCAAAGATTTAGACTCAGTTGTATAAATGAAGGAAGTGTTTATGCTGAAAGATCTATTCCAAGTTTTATTAAATGGTCTGCTGGTTTGGAAAGTCACCATAAAATTAAGATTTTGTAATTGGATGAGCAGGGTAAATCTCAACCCCCTCTTCTCTAACCATCCTAAAGCTTTTGTATATGACTTTTTGTAAATGAGGAAATTCCATTTGAAGTGTGACAACTGTTTAAATGTGTGTTTGCTACACTTACATGCAGGTTATAAAATATTTTATTTGCAGATATTGTCCAGAAAAAATGACATAATTTCTCTGTAGGTGGTTTCAAAAGGTCATATCACATGAGAATTTCTGAATGAAGTTCTTGCTGGATAATGTCTTGAAGGATAATATTTTAATAGTACAGTGACCATAGACTTCCTTTTATTTCATGGGTGCCTGTGAAAGGAACTCAGAGGTTTTTAAAATAATCTTACTCTGTCTGGAACATCATTTATCAAGCTCTTTCAAAACAAGATCATAATTCCTCTAGCCCTTAATACGGGCTTCCAGTTTTGTGTTATTTTTGCATTCCAGGTGTTGACTTGACTTTTCCTCCATCTTTTTCTGCATGAGCCATGGTTGCTACCCCCACTCTCAACATTTAGGTTATCTCCAATTGTCAATTTGTTTTAGTAATTCCATTCCTTCTTCACAGAGTCTTTTCTGCTTTTTGGGCGGTCTCTATCTGGCTCAGTTCCTTGGCACTGCTCCTCAGTTTTCCTAATCCATTTCTCTGGCTCATCAAAGAACAGTTGTTTCCATGAGGACCTGAGCGGAAGTCAGATCCACCTTAGCTCTCTTTACACTCCCTGGTGACTCCTTCTCCAACCAATGACCTCTGCTCTTGTGTCCCAGGAATCTGAAAGGAGGCATGTCGACAAGAGGAGCTGAACTGCCTTGGGTATTCACAGACTTTGTAGAAGTTAACCGCAGTTGTATGTAATTAAACACTGTTTCTTAGCTCATACTTTATTCATGCAGGTGTTGTTCAGTTGTAGGGGTGCTTGGTAGGATATGAATCTAAACCACAGAACCTTTAAAATAGGCATAAATGAGATGTACACTCCTGAATCATCATTTCTACTTGCTTCACTCCTTTCTCCTCCCTGAGATAGGTGACACAGCACACTGAAATGTTACAGTTTTAGTTTCTCCAAACAATCTGTTCATTGTGCTTCTTATTCCCAAGAGATGGAATGGTTTTGACCATAGTAAAAAGCTTGTCTTAGGAGACTGTAGAATCTTTGTGGCTGGGGGTTTAAGAACAGTTTGGACAAGTTAGGAAGGATCAATCCCCTTGTTTGCGACTCCAGACAAAGAAGTGGACCAGATGATCTCTTCCAGAGGTCTCTTTGAGGCTGATTTTGTTTTATGCTGCTGTGAAACTAGTTCTTGGTTTGATGTTCTGCCTTAGTGAGGAGGATCTGTGGTAGTATAAATATAGTTTTTGCCATGCTGCTGTGACAGCACAGACTCCTTCTCATGGGAAAAATGTTCCTGTCTGTAACAAGTTTGGTAAACAAGATAAGTTGTTCAGAGCTGCTGTGGGAATAGGCGGTCGAACGCCTGTGGCCAGTCAGTCCTGGGGGGTGGACGGCTGTGGCCAATCCCAGTAAGCCCTCATTTTGTATATAAAAGCTGTATTTAAATAAATAACTCTCTTTCTCGACATTCTCATCTCATGTGCCCCTTTGTTTCGACATTGGCTCAACAGCGACATGCTATTATGTTTCTAAATTTAATAATTTATTGAAATGGATGCATAGCCATTGATTTTAATCTACTTATACTAAAAACTTTCATTTTCTGCAATATTTATAATACTTTGTAAAATATGAACGTGTTTCAAGTTTTTAAATGACCACTACTGAGTCTCTAAGTAGGAATGATTCTCAGAACAAGTTTGTTTGTTTGAAGTTTAGGCATCTTTTCAATAGAAAGGCGTGATTTAATGTTTCTAGTCATAAGTAGTGAATGGATTTCTGTAACAAACTCAGAGCCATGGAAAAGATATTTTATCCAACCCTTGCAATTTGATGGAAAAATAACAGTCAAAGCATTGAACAGAAACATTTCTATTTTTCTAATTTGCTTTGTTTTAACAAATGGATTCTTAGTCAACTACTGACCTTATGGAATTATGGCAAAATGAGCAAAACGCCAAGTGAAAGTGAATGATTGCTCTGCAGTTCAATGTAACCAATATAGACCATGTTAAAAATTGTATTCTAGAAGCTCCTAATCCTTGTTGGGTCCATTAAACAGCAAATAACATAATTCCTACTTAAACAGGAACCACATCTGTTCTGCATTTTTCACTGGAAGCAAATAGGTAAAAATGTTTTGTCAGACAATGAAACAAGGGAAGCAAGTAGTATTACATTGCCATTTCTTTAAGTGCTGCCATGAGAATGTGTGTTCCCTATATTGTCTCAATGCAAAATTATATGCTCTAGAAAGCTAATTATTCTTGGACAGCAATGAACTGAACTGTGCATTGATAGCTGAAAACATTACTTACATTTATGACAAGTCGAAAGATTACTGGGGGACAACTTGTTCCCCATTGCCGGGGGACAACACTTCCATTCCATCAACCTGATTTCTTTTGTGGCACTGGTCATTGGGAAATTGCCCCTGTTATTCCCTTCTTCAGCTAAATCACCCATGTATACACCAGATAATTCTATATACACAGTATATAGCACAGGTCTGTATGAATATTTCTTCTTGCTTCTTTCATTTTCTTGATCTTCCTGCATTCCCTAGGCATATGGTATTCATCACACTTGTTGTGCACATTTGTAGGAAGGAAATGGGGAATTCCACCCCCACAGAAAGTTTCCCCAGTCTTCTCCTTTTCTCCTGTATCCAATGAATGTGAAAACATTACTGCCTAACTTCTCCTTTTGCCCAGTGTTCCCCACATCCCTTTGGACAAGCTCTTTGTGGAGCTGTGTTTTATTTTGGCTGATACTGTGTCATTCAACTGTTGCTGCTGAGAAGCAGTGATTTCAGAAAATGCTGTAAGTGAACTATCTGTGTTTCTGGGATGTGTATTCTGTAAAACCAAATAACTTTGTGGTGCTTAAAACTTTTTGTTATGTTAACCTCAGAAGAAAAGCAGTACTTAATGGATGATGCTACTCCATCTGTGCTATGTGACAGAGTTGTCACCTCACCAGTGTAGTGATGGAAGCTGATGCTGAGGAATCCAATAGTCTTCACATAATGGACATTCCTACTGTACACTTTTCTTACCCTCTTGATCTCTTTTCTTCCCATGTGAGTCACATAAGTGGTTTTAAATGTCTTTCAGTGACTCATATAGTTTTGCTAATTCTACTTGACACCTTTATAATAAATAATTGCTTTCGTTAAGCAAACTTTTTTTTTTTTTTTGGTCATACTGGTGTCAAAACCTCAAGCTCTTGTTTCTATTCTAAACTGTCAGTTTGAATTTTTAAATCCTTTCTCAAAAATGGATCAGACTGAGCATTACATTGGCTACATACCTCCTAACACCTTCTGGCAAGCATCAGAAGCCAAGAGTTCCACTCTGCTGTGTCTTACTGCTTGGCTGAAAAAGCATCAAAATGCACATAGAAAATTTAATGTGGTGAAAGTGAGAAGAAAAGGATCAAAGCCTGGAAACAAATGTAAAGACTTCATTTACAAGTGGCAGCTGGAATGTATGAAACTTCATGCAGTACAAAGTGTTCCTCAGAACAGGAAAATGTAGGTCTGTTATAGCAGCAATAGTTTTTAAACAGTGACTTAATTTTGTGATAGTAACATTCACAAAACTCCGAACTCAATGGTTTTATTCTGCCTGCAAATGGAGGAGACAAATGCCTGAAGGTATTGTGCATGTGGTATAGAAAGGAGAGACTAAATTGACAGATGCCAAAAATCAATAGGGAAATATTAACACCTTTCTAGGCAAACAGCTAGTCGGAGAAATCCCATTTTAGACATTTGGATAAGCAAGATTTATTTCTAGAAGAAATGTAAGAGAGAGCCAAAAAAGCTGATTTGTTTGACTGCTGTGTTGAAACATATTGTATTGGCATTAGGAGATATGTTTTGACATTAAAATGAAATGAGCAAGGAAATGAGCATAGGTCAATATCTTCATTCCTTTCACCCCAGTACTGGATTCTTCCAAGGTCATGCTTTAATGATAAAAGCACTTTCACAGTCCTTTTGTAATAGAAAAGCAATTTAAATTAATTTTTTTTCATTCCACACCCAAAATACTGGAATGTGTCAAATAAGCAGTTAAAAGTAATATTGGGACCAATATCTTCAAAACTTAAAAGTTTGAAAACTAAAGCAGATGCAATCCAAATGCAGTGGAATGACTTGGTGAGCAGAGAATCACTATCTGAAAACTACGAGTCTTTCTTCAGGTTTCTATAGAGACAAATCAGTGCAAAGTTAGACTGATTTTTTTTTGTTGTTGTTTTGAGATGTAAACCTTAAAAACAAAGATTCTTTGTTTTGTAAATGGAATACAAAGATCTTTAATGCCTATATGGGCCATCTGTTCTGCTGTTCTTGCATGCAGTTTTTCTGTTGCTACAACATGTACACTGACCAAGGGTATACTCTGATATACCTGGCTTTCAAACAGTTCCAGAGGCAATACAGCCAGATTAGTTCTGTCAGGAGCCACTTGGTCTACAAATGCATCTTGAAGCCACATTTTTTTTTCTTTACAAGGTGTTGTCTTAGTGATATGTAGAGATTTCCATTAATCTTTTCTGCTGATTTCCAAACATGTTAACGGTAGGATGTGCTACACAGAAGGCTCTCTGAAGGTAGTGTGTTACATACCATTTTTATCAGTTCAACTCCTGAATTTTGTGTTTTCTCTTAAATGTATTTCCACCTGTGTTTTAATATAACTGAGAAATTTGATCACCTTTTCTGTTTTGCAAATAGTATAAAAATGCTCTCTGATTTACAAATCCTGGGGAACGAAAAGTGATGCAGAGCTGTACACTCTGCTGAATAGGCTTATGGGCCTGTAAACGTTTTAAACTAGTGTTGCCATGAAATTTCAAGACATTTTTTGGTTCCTGAGTAATGAGAATTGGTCCTCAGAATCTCATAAACAATTGTGCAGTTGGTAAATGAGCAGGGAATTGACAGAAACACTGGTATTGGAACAAATTGTGTAGAGGATGCCTAGTGGGAACTGTTCATCCTACAGGATGATCAGGAGGATTTCATCAGAGGATAAAAGAGAGGATTCCATCATAGAGGATGAAATGAGGAGCAAGTAGATAGGCATCGATACAGCTGTTAATAACTATTAACAACAAGAGTAATTTTGCTTCGCTGATCTGCCTGCCTGCAAAACTTCAGTTACTTTGCCTGCAGTGTTTGTAGTGGTCATAGTGAAATTAGCACATGCATATGGGAATTAGGTGCAAGTAGCAAAGGGTACATTGGTGTTTGTTTTTCAGACAGCAGAAATGACAGGGTTAGGAAAATTAAACTTCCGCAATATTACTATGAGCTGTGCTGAGATTGAATTTTCAGGCCCTTCTTCTCACTGCTAATGACAGTAGCTGTCTTTGTGTCATGATTTTGATTATGTCACACACTCAGCATTACGGGGAAGCTAAACTTCGGGACCAAAAGAGGAATTTTAGTGCTCCTTTCTGAAATTCAGATGTACACATCCAGATGTACTCCCCACCAGGAATCTATCACATGTCAGAATTAATCAGTTTTGTTTTCTTTTTTTTTGCTTTTGTGTAAAGTGCTAGTTCTCATGGTCAAGCAGAAATTTGGGAAGGAGAAAAATAGAAAAATGTATACATGAGTCAGAAATCCCTCTGAAGCAAATCCCTTTTTCTATATACCTTTTATTATAAAAGTACAAGAATATATTTTGCCATCACAAAGTGAGGTTTGTCTAGAGATCTTTTTTGCCATCATTTTTAGCAGCATTTGATAAATGGTGAAAACAGAAAGAATGGTCTGGTTCATAGCCAGTTGACCAGAACAGGATCAGAGAATGATTTAGGAAGGGACTTGTGGAGACTGGCTGGTCCATCCTCCTGCTGAAGGAGGGCTATCTTCAGAGTTGCTCAGGATTGTAATACACATGAAGTCAAAGTATGTCTATGTGACAAGACAAAAAAAATCAGAAGCACAGATCAACTTCTGCTGAAATAATGCTTAATTATCTGACTCATTTGACAAAAATTAGGAACAGTTAAAACTAGTTTTTGACATGAGGGGAGGTGGCTTATGAAACTAAACTGATTTATTTTTCCTTTTTTTTAAATGAAAAGTATAATAATTTTATCCTTGGAGGTTTTTTTTTAAAAAAAAAAATCTCTAGTTTTACATCAGGAAAAAAGCAAGCACAGAAAAGAAAAAATTATTGTGGATTGTCTTTTAAGGAAAGTCTGTTAATTAAGGTAGTTCTGCCTACCTCATTCAGACACATTCAGTCCATCTCCTCCAGGCTGCTTTGTATTTCTTTGAGCTCACAAGCCACTAGAACACTTGGCTTCTGCTATTGCATATATGGTAACTGGTTGCAGTGATTGTTGCCAGGTTTCTCTGTGGAGTGTGCGATGCACTGTTGGGCATTTCCTTTTGCAAGACAAGTGGCCGATGGTACATGATACATGACAGAAAGCAGAGGGTTAAACTTGCTTAGTCGTGCAAGTAAGCAGTTTTGAAGTTTGAAGATCTTAAGAGTTTGTAATTGAAGATACACTGAAGGAATTAGCATGAAAATTTCATCATTCAAATGAAAAGAAAAAAGTAATTTTGGGTTTATTGCTTGGCTCCAAATATGTCCCTGTTAACGTAAGATGAAGTCATAAAACTACTATCTGTGTCTCAAACTTTGTGCCTAGTTAAGATCATGCCTTTATCAAGTTGGTTTGTCACAGGTCACAAAAGGCTTAATGACTCCAAGACTCAGTTTCTGGGAGCTTCAGTCAAAGGTTTTTTCTTAGTGCTTGATTGCAGCCTAGCAGAGGCAGCTGCTTTGACACTGCTTAAAATGTGATTAAGAATTGGAAGGTCTTGTTGCCCTGTCTCAGTTTGACTGTGGGATAGGTTTAAGTTAACCCCATGTCTCATCCTTCCTTTTATAAGTGGGACATACTTACCCTCCTTCCATAATAAAAACTATTTTACACGATGGTTGAAGACTTCCACAGAACTGTTTCATGTTAAAAAAATACTCAATCTGGTCTTATCTGTTAAGCCTGATTTCAAGAATAAATCTGCCAGAAAAAAAAAAGTTAAATGAAAAAACACCTAGGTAACCCTTTGCTCTATTCATCCATCAGCAGGGAAATAAACAGTTTGTCTATGATTGCCTGTCTCACTTATCTATTACAGTCTGTTTGTTCTTCCTACCCTGTAATTACTCCATTGGATCTGCTGAAATATCCTCTGATTCACATTCAAACTATTTTCAGAAACACCCTTTAATTCTGGCGTGATATTTCATTGCTCAGTAAATATGAAGAGGTGCTCAAGATTTGCTTTATTACAAAGTTCTGGATGGCACTGTGAACTTATTGCTGTGTGAGGTTCCAGTTTGGCAGCAACTAAAAATTGATTTCCTGCCTATACTGCATGCCAAGAGTTGGAGGCAGGAACAGTAGGTGGCACAAACTTGCCCCTCCCCAGTACTAAGAAACTAAGTCAAGGCAGTCCCCCTTCGGGGGGGGAGCTTCCCCAGGTGGGCCAGATGTTAAGACCATGAATAAGTTAAGACCTCCCGCTGCAAGTTAATGGAGGTGACCCAAAAGGATGGGTGATTGCTGGGCTGCATCACGCACACTGAAGTGAAGGTGGTGAGCACACCAAGGCAGCCACCTTGGGACACGGAGCTTTTTTCTTTTTTTTTTCCTACTTGCCTTTACCTTTTAATTCTTTGTCTAATATTTCTGAGATGTAGTGCTAACCTTGCTTTAGTGTTATTGGATGTATGCTGTAATTTACTGTTGGAACTGACAGGATGCTGCCAGGGATTTCTGTGTGCAGGTTTTTGATGTAAAATAGAGTACTGAAAAGTTATAGGATAAAAGCGTAGCAGAACCCTTGCCAAGCCAAGTAGTTACATTTAAGACCATCTCTTATCCTTATCCTATGTCATTTCAGAAAAAGATTTTAAAAAATGTCAACTTTGTATATGAATCAGTTAAATAAAACAAAGGTATGTTTTCCCCAGCTTTGATGAGGAAAGCAAAAATTCTGTAGTGCTCAAATATTCAGAAATCCACACTGCTTTTAAGAACAAAACGAAAAAAGAGAAAGAAAAATTACTGATATTAACTTTAGAAGAAAATGTACTTTGAGAAAGGCAACAACAGGCTTTACAAAATTACCACTTCAGTCTCTTGAATGAAGGGTAATGAATTCATATGCAGATGCAAGATGTGTATAGCACTTTTGGAAAATGTGTCAGACTGAAAACTATCAATAAATGTTAACAACATTCTGAAGGACAGCCTTTAAAACTTAGGAGAAAGCTGGGCTTTACTATCGTTTAAGTAACGTATTTTCCTTGGATGTTGCTTTGTTTTATTAAGCACTGACACTTACAGACCTTTTTATTGTCCTCACTGCTGTCAGTCTACTCACATGAAGCATACTTAAATTAAAATTCTGACTCTTGCCAGTTATATCTCACACTTTTCTCGGAAAAAATTTTCACCTTCCAACTTACTTGTTTGAAAGTTGCTCAGTTTATTGTGAAAATACTTTGCATTGCTACAGCTAGGGCTATGCAAGGAATTGCATATTATGCCATTTTTCACAGGATTGTGCAAATAAAGACCAGAAAAAATGTATGCAGTTTAGATAATTCATCTTCATAAGGGTAGTTTGTTGCTTCCTTTTTTAAAAAAAAGTTGTATTTCTCATTCTTTTTACCTTATTGATGGAAGATTTAATCTGCTTTAATGCCGATTCAGCCCGGATTGGTTTTGTTGGTTAAATCTTTCTTCCATTTATCTTCTTGGCTGTTTCTGTAAGCTGAAGTTAAATGTAGTTGTGTTTAGAAATACTGCTCTAAAATAGTACTAAAATACTTTCCAGCCAATATTACATACCAATACAAATGAACAGAAATAGTAAAAGTGGTCAACAATCTAATTAAAATGTATGTATCATACTATCTTATTACTGTAAAAAAAATTAAACACAAAGTTATTATTATTAAATACAAAATTACTGACAAGTGTGAGAAAAATAATTTCATAGGTCAAATAGTACCTTGGGAATGAAAGAAATTTTAGCACTCTTCTTTGCTATTTCCTTTTTCCCTCATCCACTTCTTTCCCTTTAATTAGAAGACACAGAATTTAGACAGGAGAGACAAAGATGAAACATAAATACTGAAAGATTTATTCCCTGCAAGTTTAAACAGCTTTGATGTATTAAATTGTCAACTGACAAAATATCTGAAGTAAAAAATAAAGCAGGTAAATAGTATACAAGACTACAAACGTAGGCAGTTTAATTTATTTGTCAGTTGTTAAAAAAAAAAAACCACAACACTTTTTGATACCAAGAATTGTTCACAGGAAAGAAAAGTAACACCTACTCCTATACTATTTTATATCTATTGCAAATAATGTATCTGTCCCACTATTGCAGAATAATATATAATTAAACTGAACACTACCACTGTGACTGGCACCTCGGGAAACAATTTGAAAATAATGCATCTTTCGATTATTAAAAGATGTGTTATTTTTGACTATGGTAGTTAAAAAATCTCTTATTAAGAACACGGTGGCAGTTCTTAGCACTGCTGAGTACTTTGGCAGAAAAAGCGAATTTGTTCAATGGGTATTAATGTTCTGTATTTGGAAAGAGTGACATATTATCCTGGGATGATTACAAAATACCATCTCAATCCTTTATTACCAAGGGCCAGATTAAACATTTTTATTAGGAAAAACATTTTAAGATTAAAATTAAATCATTTAAATTTTAAGTGTGAAAACTTGCACACCAGAATTACAAGGTAATGCTCAGTTTGCATATTATTTTATAGAACTAAAAAGTGACATATAAGAGTAATGTTAAAAAACTCCAAATCAAATGGTGCAGGTGACTCATAAAGTGTTCTAAGTTGGAAATGAAATAATAGAAGGACTGTCTTGGGATTGGGTTGGTAAAGAACTAACGAATAAGAATATAGCTTATAATTGTCAGCCAGGGTTATGGAAATTTTTTTAAAATTAATTTTCTTCAAATTAACTTGAATTCATTCTTTGAAGAAATTACAAATTTGGTTGTTCAAAGTGATTGTTTAGCTGGGACACTATAAATTTGTGTGGTATTTGGTTTGTTATTGAAAATCTTCCAATTTAGATGAAAATTTTACCATTGTTAACGTTTACATTAAGCAGTCTCAGAATCAGGCTCTTATTTTTTGGACAGATTCACATTTTATTGATGTATTTAGAGTGAACTTCTACTAACAGTCACTACTCAATTTATTTTCTCATAGGGATCTGCTGATTTAAAAAGGCATTGGATATTGATTACAATTTACAAGACAGAGAGACTGGCAGAATGAATGATATTTTCCAACATTACTCTTAGTAGATAATCAGGGAAGCATTAAATAGAACTATAGGAATTCACAATTCAAAAAGAATGTGCAGTAAAGGAGAGCCTGAGTAGAAGGACCAAGAATGGCATACATGGTGGGGGATAAAGACTGATTCCCTGGATACACTCAAATTTGATTGAATTAACAAGATATGACTTGTTTTTCTTAAAGTGTATTAATACCTTTTAAAAAAACCCTTTGCTGTATAGAAATGACTACAAATGCATACTGAAAAATAAGTACATGTGATGTCTTCACACAGCTCAAAAATTGTCTGTCCTTTGAAGAACTGAGAGGGTTTTCTTCTTCTTCAGAAATGCCACTTTTTTGGTTTGAATTGGCTTGAGTCATAGACCCCAGGACTAAGGTGGCATTTTAAGTCAGCACCTGGAAATGAGTATGGAGCTACCTGGGACAAGAGTTCACAATTCCAGGTCGTGCCTGCACTGCTTTGTTCACTCGTAGATAGATTTATTATTTGCAGTTGCTATCCTTGCCTTTTAAGCATTGTGTCTGAATTATGTGACATAAAGATTCCTGTTTCATTACCTCAGTGCTATAAGAGGCATCCTTCTACCTGCAGTCGGCTCAAAGGGCTGTATCACACAGCATAGCAACTGAAGTGAGCCACCTGTGAAATTACAGGTGGTTTTGCTTTCCTTTGTCTTTAGCAGAGGTATATTGGGGGGCATAGTGGTCAGAATTTTGCCGGTCCAGAGTTCAAACCATCAGCATGGGCGTGCCTTACACACTCTAGCTTGAGAGGTTATTCTGGCTGAGGTGAAGTGACTCTTCAGTCAAGGATAGGTCTTTAAGTACATGGTCAAGTGCATCTGGCCTCTGCAGTTCAGGCTTAAAAATCTTCACTCTAAATCTATGAGGCTACTGAATGTACTCCTCTTACAAGGAGAAAATAGCTTTACAGCATTGCCTTGTAGACAGCCAGGGTTCTTTATGCTTTATTTGCCTCAGGGGATGCCTTAGTTTTGTGAGTCAGTATTAGGATGATCTAGGATAACACTAGAACAGTGATATGTCTGTCACCAAGGATGCCTATGCAATCCATGTTCTGCTCATGGATCTGATGCTTGATGATTAGGGGAAATAGGTCCAAGGGGCCAGGAAAGCTCAAGACTAATGAGAGAAGTGGCAAAAGGGCCAGAATTTTCATCACTAAATTTGTAATACTGACTTGGGGTGGTGAATAAGGAATGTCCAGCTTCTCACACCCAGAGTTCTCTTTTCAGAGGCAGACATAAAATAAAGACTGTATCTTGCAAGGCTGTCATGGAAAGTGGCCAATGTGTGGACATTACTTTGATTAACTCATAAAAGAATGCTTGAAAATTAGTATTTAACAACAGTTATTACAAGAACAGATGATTGCATCATACTGATATGTTGTCTGTGGATTCTTTGAGAAAGTTTCTTGGCAGTATGATCAGAGAGGAAAATACTGATTGAAATTGGCACTGACCACTCACAGTAGACTGTGTGTATCTAGAAAGGCTGCACATTGCAAATCAGTTATGACTATAGTGAACTGCTGAATATGAAAATAGAAAGTGAATATAACACTGAATAAGAATGAACAAAAATTAGCCTTAAATTTAATGTCTGAATTGAGAAAAAAAAATAATGCTGAGGTAATAGAGTTAATTTTTATGGAAAAGGATATTATTTATTCCTTTGTGATTTTGTTATGCAGTTCAATTAGTTTAACAAGGCTAGGGGATGAACTTTCAAATTTTTGAGATACTGTTCAATTAGATTCCGTAGCAAACAGTGGAAAAACAAACAGTCTGACAGATTATGGAAAGATTCAGATAAATTGATGGGTTAATAAATGGGGACTGTTATTGAATCCTTTTAAATGTGAAAAAACCCCTGTAGGAATACAGAATGAAATACAGTAGTACCTGTTTGTAGGAAGCTTTTTTCAAAGCACAGGAGAGAGAATACAAGTGATGTAGTATTGATGTAAATCATTAAGTTGTAAATGCAGTTAACAGGAGTGGTCGCAAGAAGGGCAGTAGAAAACACTACCTGCAGAGATACCCTGTGGTAGAAAGCCATCACCTCCCTTCCCAGCCAAAGCAAGGACGGCCGGTGGGCCAGCTTCGGGGAGGGCATTTGGCATTTTCAGACTGCATTATCCTCATTATCATCTCAATTTCTCCCATGTTTCAGCTCAGAGGATCCTAGAGGTTTGTCCTCTGAAGTAACAAAAGCAGATGTATAGTAAAGGTCCCAACCAGTGGCCTTTTCACACCAACAGGTGGTGTTCCAGCCTTGCCTCAGGGAGAGTTTTTGCTTTCTGATTGAAGTGAAAAGGAAATTAAATCCTACTTGTGCAAATTGGAATTACTGGGTCCAAGCAGCACTTACAGTTCCTAGGGAGGGAAAAAAAAGCTTGTGGCATTGGTTTTAAAACAGTGGCAAAATCATTTTGTTTCAGGCAAGTGTGTACTGGTTATTTAGGAGATGAGAGTTTGTTAATGCTTCCAGACCCATGCCTCCCTTGGCAAACAGATTTACAAGGATATTGGTTAAAGTGTTTCCATGGCAATGCTCAGGCCTTTTGTCAGCATTTTTCAAATGAGGATAGAGAGGTGCAACGCTGGGCAGTACAGGGCAAACGCTTTTGCTTCCAAGCACTCAGAAGAAACTGACCCTTCTGAACTTCTATGAGGCATGAAAAGGCAAGAGGCAACCAGGTGTTGGCTGTAGGAGGCTTTTTGTAGGATTGTCTGTATATCATTCCAGATAGAAAATAGCTTGAGACTACCTTTTCAGGGAGTTCAAACAGATGATCTTTGATGCAGATGCAAGGAGAGAAGCCACAGAAGGACAAGTAAAAGCTGCTTCTGAAAAGGAGTAGCTGTTTAAACAATACACATGAATAATGATTTAGCCAGATGGTTACTGGCTGTTGGACTTCAGACCTGAACAAAGTCTGATCCCTGGGACTGAAGGGATGATTATATACTTAAATATATGCAGACAAGCAGATAAATTCTGGTCCTATTCAACTGGATTTTTTCCCATTGTGAGAAGTAGTAATTCCAGTGCAGTTGGATGAGGGATGAATTTTGCTTAGTGGCCTGTCCAGAGTTCTGAGATATTAATTTCTTTTCCTTTTTAAACCTGAACTTGGCAATAGTCATCCACCTGATGCAGGCAAAACAAAGGATGTGTCCTGGAAGATGGTGGGGAGGAAGGACCCCTGAGTCCTCTGGAGTAGACTTTTTGGATTTATTCAAAATTTCTCACAATGGACATTGTTGGAATACTGTTACCTGAGAGCATCCTTTTGTGAGTGCTGGACAATGAAAAAACTTTTAGTGAATGAAAGAATGTGTGTGTTCTTGATGTCTCTAAATGCATAATTTAGACTCTCTCTTAGTTGAACAAGTTGACATCAGTAGATGCAAACTTGGGGAAGTCACAAGTCAAGCAGGAAAGAACATTTTCACAAAAAACTTCTTGTTTTGGATGCTGTATATATTTTTATATTTACCAGGGATACTCTTTGCACCACCAGCCTCTCAGTAATCTTTGTGTTAGTTTTAGCTAGAGTTTATGTGAAAATGGATATGCAAATAAACCCTTCACATAAGCTGGGAAGACACTGCAGTAGTAGGTGCTGTCACAGCGGGATGATGGCAGTGAGACTGAAATGAACTAGGGACACGATTTGCAAGAACAAGCCAGGAATCGTGCCTTTCTTTAAGATGCTCACAGGCATTCTGCTAAGGAATATACAAGGCATACTCAGTGTTTTCAATGCAAATCATGAGTTTATTGATTCACTTATCAACCCACAGGTGAATGATGGTAATAGGACCACTTCTGCATCAAGCATCAAGCGCACCTTTTTCATGTCAATGAGCCATCAGCAAACTGCAGTACAACCATGTGCTGTGTGCTGGGTCCAGGTCACGTTTCACCACAGGGCATGGTTGTTATCAGCACTGACTGGAAAAACTATTTCTGGAACATCAGAAGCCTTAGGTAAGACAAAGGTCCCAAAAGAGAATGCAGTTCTCCAGGTCTGGGGACACAGTGCCTCTTCCTTAGAAGGGGCTGGGGAGATGGTGCCCTTGGCTGCAGGTGGAGGGTCTATGTCACCAAGTAAAGAAGCTGCAGGAGGAGGTCAGCTGCTGCACAGCATCAGAGATGATAAAAAAAAAAAAAAAAAGCCAGATCTTCTCCAACACCATGCAGCTACAGGAACCAGAGTACACAGCTCTACTGAAGGAGAAGCAGGCAGAGTCTGCACTTGTCAGACTGGAAAACAATGACAAAGCCTAGAAACCTGAGACTTCTGGCACTCACAGAAGATGATCAATGCCCTGGTAGCAGATGAGAAGCTGGGAGTTACCTTCAATGACAAACTGAGTCAAAACTGGCTGGTCCTGAGCCACACAGCAGCACCAGGAGAGAGCAGCAAGAGATTACTGGGGCAGGGAAAGGAGGTCACAGTCTGATGTCCTAACCTGCTGTTTGTTGCTGGTCAGACTTACTGCCTCAGGCTATTAACCCAGCTGCTCTTCCATGTGATACAGGGGCGACCTGGAGCTTATAAAGTGTGACTACGTGGCTCTGGGTGTAAAGGGGTGAGACCTGGAGCTCCAGATCTTACTGGTGAGGGAGGAATGGCTCTTACTTTTAAACAAAGATCTAAATTAATTATAAAGACAGATCCAGTTATTTGTCTAGTTAACATGACTTCTTTAGAAATTAAAATTAAGTAGCTGGTAGAATCCTTGGAACTGGAATAAACTTCAGTAAGTTTTAAAGATCTTTTAAAGCTAATTTTAATGTGTACATAACATGTGCAAAAATACTGCACTCCTTCCAAGTCCTGGTCTATGAACTTTGAAAACCCGTACCTCTTTTCCTTTCAGTTCCAGGACATATTTTATTCACAAAGGCCTTCAGAGTTTATGCCAAAGGTTAGATCTTAAGTTTTTTTTTAATGGTCATTGGGTATCCAAATTATTGTTTATATTTGCTAGATCTCACTTCCATTGTACTTGTTACCATTATAAGATTTGTCACTTTTCCCATGGGAAAATAGAACTACTTCAAACATTAAAGAAAGAAAAAATCTCATAATTAATGTTTGGTAATTAGAGGCATAAGAACTCAAGCTAGGCTGTAGGCTGTCTTAGCATTATTAGTAATATTTTGCCAACAAAAGATACTCAGCTTGTACTGCTGCATAGAACAGTGAAAGAGTCACACCAATGACCAGTAGAAGTTTTAATTTCTTAACACCTCTCCTATTGCACTGCAGAGAAAAGCAAGAATGAGAATTAAAGGCATTGCTTCTAATTTTGCTACATTAGAATGTTTGTAGGAAAGTGTATTGCACTTTTGTCAAAGAAACAATTCCTATTGATATCACTAAATGCTGTGATTTTGCAAAGACCTTAAAGTCATACTCTGTCATCAGTCTCTTATCTGGTTTTCTAGTTTTCATAGGGAAATGCTGTGATCTAGAGTTCATTCCACATTCCTGTTACTCTACAGAAATACTGGTGAACTTGGTTTAGTTATTTTTATGATTCATCTCAGAAATATTTTTTAAAGTATTGCAGAAATGGATTTCTGTTTCAATTACTTCTTACAGTGTGACAGTCGTTACAGTGAATTAAAGATGCATTTATCATTTAGTTGTTTTGTAACTTCTTTCTCCTGTGATTATTCTAAGCTTTCTTGACAACACCTGGTGAAAGCATGATCTGAAATGAACATTTTCCCCTAGACTAAATGTTGGTCATTAATTCTGTGCTATAGTAAGTTCTGGTAGGATTCCTGTGCTGAGTTTTGGGTGCACTTGTGTAGCAGAAACATCTGGTTATTTGGCAGAATCTTCAGACAAATGTGTTGCCAGCTTCAGAGCCGTCTCCTCATTTGCCTTATGAGTTGGCTTTTCTTGGCAGATTGACTCAGATTCCTTAATGCCATTTTTTTTCTGATTTTCTGTTTATGATAAAGGCAATAATTCAAAATGTTTTAAGTCAATGTTTATACACTGGAAGTTCTTCTTGGAATATCACTGAAAGAGCACAGGTGACTGGAATGAAAAGTCTGGAGGTAGTATAAATTATTCAATTAATTAAAAATAAAAATAACTTTTCTGTTTTCATGTAGCATACAAGATAGCTGAAAATTTTAATCAGTGTGATGTCATGTGCTGTCCAAACTCTAATTAAACTGTGATACTTACTGTCCTGGAAGGCATTATGTCCTGACAGTATTTGCACAAAATATATGTAATTGCAGTCACCAAGGCCCATGAGAAAGCCCCAGGACATCTAACAACATTTCTCAATGCATGCTGTATGCTGAAAATGTAAAATAGCTTTTCAGAAAAAATAAGTGGCTGAATGTGGAGAAGTTCTGATAGTAACTCTTTGAATAAGGCTGATCAAGAACAAATATCACGGTAATATACAATGCCTATAAACTATACCCATCTCTGTCAAGAACATTATCTACTCTGAGTACACTGACAAGGAATAATAGATATGTTTATGCATTTTCAACCTCACAGATGGTTAAAATTTGCTAATATTTTCCAACCAACTAACCTATCAATAGATCATTTCGTATCGACAGACTACTCCAAATAATTTTGTTCTGTACACCTACACTGTTATTTTACATGGCTGTTCCTGGAACAACACAGGGAGCTGTTCTTGGAAAAGCAAGGGGAGCTGGATGCCTTATGCCCACGTTCGCTTTTACAAATTAGGTGTGTTTATAGTGAGATATAATTATGGCCTTTTAGGTTGTGCTTACTTCCTTATTTTTTTATTATGATCTCTATAGTGAGTTCTTCTTTCCCTTGACAAAGATGAGTAACATCACCCTGCTGGATATTTAAATTTTGATCTCTTTTGTCTCATTCTTATAAATGCTCTCAGGGAGGGTTATTTGCTTCACATTAGTTTGCTAGAATAAATTTGACTAGCCTCGGAGGCAATGTTAATCTCTTCTGATGCAAATTCTGTTTCAAATGCCAAGATCAGGTGGCAAGGTTCAGTATGAATGGGATTGTAAGGGGTTTAGGCAATTTCTTCAGCATGTAAATCCCTAGCCTGGTTTATTACAGCCAGACCATTCATCTGGTTACATCTGATGAACATCCATCTTCATGACTCCACCAGCTATTTCTCTCCCATTTTGCAGCATAGTGCGTGCAGAGTTCCTGTGTGTTTTCAGGCTGTGTGGTACACAGGCTGACTGGATGCTTCGTCCAAGACCCACAAACCATGATTTGCCTGTCCATAGAACAGTTGAGTAGCAGACAATTTCTAAACCATAGTAGGTAAAGATTTATGTAAATGCTACATGGTGAAAAAGCAGGAAGGCTGGAAAAGATTTTGTGAGGACCTACAGGCTTGTTTCAGGTTTTTATAATGAAAGTCAGTTCAGTGATTTGCAGCTGATCAGCCTTTAAAATTAATTCAGATTTCTATTTTAAGTTGTTTCAATGGTATCCTATTTGGACTCAATGATCCTAGAGACCTTTTTCAACCGTAACAACACTAAGAGTCTGTGATTCTGTGACCTGGCAGCACCCCCATCTCATCTGTACATAAACATGTGGTATGCTGCGGTATTTAGTGAACTAGCAATGGACAGAAAAGCAGTGTTGGAGCAGGGTCTGATATATTCAGATTTAGGAAAGATGAAAGTAACCCTGTGTAGCCACTTTTGAATCCTTTTATTCCTAATACACTGGAGCAATTATTCGAGAATATGTTACCAATGTGAAAATATGTTCCTTCTGGTGCTATGAAAATAGCTGTGCCCTTAGCATAACTGCTGCAAAAAGTGATGGACAAACAAGCAAATGCAGCTTTAATTTACTTTTAAAACAGTATACAAAAACATTTATGTTATCCTTCTTTTTCTTCAGACTGTTTTCCTTATTTTTTAAAAAACATCCTCCCTGTTCCACTTCTAGACATAGGCACTTCAGTATAAATGAATACTGATGATGAATTAATTCAGTCTACAGTAGATCTGCATAGGCTAAAAGTAGGTTATTGTACAAAGCTCCAGTTTCTTGCCAAAGTGATAACTTTGGGGCCAGCAGAGGTACTAAAGTGAAGTATGACACTAAAATTAATTTTTTTAAAACTGGCTGTAAAATATCACTGTAGCATTCTATTTTTATCTCCTAATTGTCTATCACTATCTTGTTTACATGCTTTTCTTAATTATCTTATTCTCTAACCTTGCTATTGCTCTTTGAAGGCATTAACTTTGATTTAATTTTCTTCTTTTGAAATAAATTGTGGGTTTTTCTATCCCCTACATTGAGTCAGCTGTAATTTTCCCTTACATGCTACTAGAATTGAAGCAGAGCAAAGAATTAATCTCTGGATTTTGAAAGATACTGAAGTATGAGCACTCAGGATTCATTCCTAGTAGAGCAGTTCTGCAGGTGTTTCTTGGATGGAGTCTCAGACTAAAAGTTGGAAAAAAGTATCAAGTTTCATGGCTTTCAAGGCAATGAATAGGAAGCCAGAACCACAGCTGTGGAGCTTGCAGTAGAAATATTTTGGGAATCCAAAGAAGTCAGTTTAAGGGACTTCTTATTTCTCTCTTTGTTGAGAAGAAAATGTATACATGCATTTCTTCTTTTGAGTTCTTTTTCCCTCTGCAATGCAGTAATATTATATAGGTATGTGTATATTTTAACTTGTAGGAACTGTGCTACCTAATCTGTATCATATTGAAAATGAGGTGCTTCATTCATCTTACAATGTGTAAACCTAAGAAAATTCTAAGTGTTAGAACCAATGGAAAAAAAATACATATTGCTAAATTGTGCCACTGTTTGTGGTAATGTTTGTATGTTAAACTTGATGCCAATATAACTATTACATTTTTCCGTGCTGAATCCTTGCATAAGTTAATTATGCAGTTTGGAAGTTTAAGAAAACCACTAGCAATGAATTTATCTAGGTTTTCTTAGGTGAAGAAATTTGACACTTTTTACTCTTAGAGACCAAATAAAGCATGGAGTACAGACTACAAAAGCTTGACTTGCACAGATTTGTGTAGTCTACCTTACTAATTGCTCTGAAATTCCTCATTGGCTGCTGTATTTTTATAAGATGAAGAGAAAATTAGTGTGCTGTTGCAATTTATAAATAATTCTTGCACATTTAACTCATAATTTTCATCATTAGTCAGGAAGCAATTAACATTTTAAATGCTAATTTTTAGGCTATTAGAGAAATATCCGCTGATATTAGACTGCTGAGATGGGGGAGTGCCATGAAAGATTATTATAGCTTGAAGACTGTAGAGGAGAATACTATATGTTTCAATTCAGTGTCAGCAGGAAGTCATATGGTGCAATTCTATAGAAATCTGGGAGATTTATTTTAACCTCTGGAGGAAAAATAGCGAAGCAGAGTTATATAGAAAGCCTTACCTGAGACAAAAATTAAAATGTAAAGCAAATCAAAGTTTTTTTGAATGTTGGAGTTCTGTTGTTTTTTTAAGTAGGACATTTAGATTTGTCCATTTTTGCGTATCTACCATTAGAAATATTTCCCTTGTAGCCTTTTCCTGTTTTCAACTTCCAGGGATCATGTTAAAATGATGACATCTGGACATCTTTGACACCCAAGGCTAGTAATTATATGTAAGCAGACATTCACACTGATGGCACATGCAAAGGACTGGGTTTCCAGTTCAGTCTTCTTATTGCTGTTCATTCCAGTCAGCAGAGGAGATTCTGAAATTGTACGGGATATAAGCAACTCACAAATGAGGGTTGTTTTTAGAGAAAGTCAGAGACCTAGTCAGTAAATAAAGCTTAGGGGACAGACAGCTGATGCTGCGCTTGATCTGCTTTGGGGTCCAGGCATTGCCAATGACTTGCCCTGTGATGTTCCGTCAGGGGTTCTGCTTCCAGAAAAACAGGGGAATGATACGGCCTTCCTTCTCTGAGCACTTTGATCTTAGTATCTTCTACACACTGTCATAATTACTATTTAAAACACTAATTGCATACTTGTATTCTTCTGGATAAAGACAACCAGAAGAGCATTACGAAAGTTATGGAGATGTATGTAGTCTCTGTTATCTCCGCTCTTATCTTTTTAATGCTGACATGCCCAGTTTTAGAAAATCCCAGTATTACCTATTTTGACCTGAAAGTGTGAGAGTTACTTTGTTTTTCGATTTTATGGTGCTACTAGTTAAGATAATTTCTGTAATAATAGTCTGTTAACTACAGAAACAAATTTGCTAGATCCATTGAAGGCCAGAGGCAGTTGGTTAGGACATGTATTTTGCTTTAGGCAGCTTCTCATTTTCATTTTGTTAAGATTTATATAACACCTAGATTCATAACAAATGGGTGGTTTGATGAAGTAGCTGAAGTTTATGGGCTCTATTAGCCCTCAGATCTCTCCTACCTGCGCAATAGCGTT
The DNA here is from genome assembly GCA_013397795.1 of Orthonyx spaldingii. Classification (NCBI taxonomy): domain Eukaryota; kingdom Metazoa; phylum Chordata; class Aves; order Passeriformes; family Orthonychidae; genus Orthonyx; species Orthonyx spaldingii. The sequence continues at coordinate 522,064 of VZTJ01004215.1, read as the reverse complement.
TGAAGTCATTCTTCTCAAACTCTGCTTTTGTGGCAAGTTCACTAGTAACAAAACAAATTCAGTAATGAAATTCAGTTGTGTAACTGAACTGTTCATACATTCAGAAGGGAGCTTGTTATTGCACAGCCACCCATTTTGCTGTTTCCAGCAGGTAGCTTCTCAAGGCTCACTGGCAGTGTTCATTGCACCTCATCTGTGAATGTTTGTTTACGTGATGCCATATTTTATATCTTTGTTGAATCCAGAGGCTTTCACTTAAAACCGATTATGACTTTTAAGAACGGTGAAATATTCTGTTTTCTAATATAGCAAATATTGATAATTTATGTGTGAAATCCTAGTTCAGTTGGAATTAATATGAGTGTTAGCAGGGCCAAACTGTGAATATGTCATCAAAATTGCTTGGGTGTTTTCCACAAAGCCATTTACAAGGGATATCAGATAGCAATAAGATCATTCAGATGGTTCTAAAAAAGAAATAAAGAATATAATACAGTATTCTAAATAAGTTATGTAAAAGTAATAATATTGTAATAAATAGTCATGTGAAAAACTTAGTAAAAGAAAACAAAATCCAAAAGATGATGAAACCAGTAAGGGCAAACATAAACAGCTGGAAGTTTAAAACATTCAGATGAAACCCAATGGCATATTAATTGAAACTCACTTTACTGGAGCAATTGTCCTCTCTAAAACATGTGTGTCATGTTGGATTTACCTAATTTCCATGACATGTTACGACAGAATTATTTCACCAGTTCAGTACTTGGAAAATTAAACATTGTCTAAAATTGCAAATTTATACTGAAAAGACGAGTAAAGCCACTAAAGCGTCATAGCAAGTCTTAGATTCACATGTGTGGCTGCGAGAGTTTGCAAGACCAGAAAATTACAGATAGCTACAGATTCTTGTGCAAAAATCCACAACTGATCCATACAATAAATATCTACCTTAAAAACCAAATAATTTTTAGAAAGTCACAAATGCAGATGACAGGTCAAATCAGTATATACAGCCCCTCTAGCTTTTCTTACTGGTGTAAGCTCACAATGACCCCTCATGTTCTCATTTGAATCAAAATTTTCTTGATTCTGCAAAGGAAGAGGCTCTGCAGAATGTCCTAGCCTCTCTTTCCTACAGGAACCTTTAAAGTTACTATGCATCAATTGACATTCATGGCAGTTTCAGACCATCAGATAAATAAATTCTTGGAACAGAAGTGGAAAGCTAGAATTGTGAGGGATGTTTCTACCCTGCACTGGTGAAATTAGGGTGGAAACTGCTGCTGAAAATAGCATGATTTTTGTTCCCTGGTGCTTTTTCCTTTCTGTCTGCTTCAGAGAGGCTGCCCTAGAGTACCAGGACAGAATGTGCTGGGGCGTGGGTGACACAAGATCCTAAGGATGAAATCTGGTTTCAACAAGACTATTTTTTATTTTGAAAGCTTTCACTGCAAATGAAAGCCATGGCATAGGAAGTATGACTTCACCTTGGCTTTGTTGCTTAATAGCATGTGGGAGGTCTCCTGTGTTCAGGTCAGCACAAGATCTTTCAGACATCTAGCATTTCAGCTTTATTCAAGTCCTGGTGTTCCCTTCCTACTAAGTGGGTTAACATGTTTAGAAGAATTTCTCACTGATCTATTTTTGCCAGAAATAGTGAAAGAGAGTGATTCTGGCTCTGCAGTATGGGAGGGGAAAATGCATACTGAAACATCTTAAAGCATGAAGAAAAAGGTATTATAACTTTACTAAGAACTGAGTCTCAATTAGCTGCCACAAATGTATGGAAGTATTTGATTATTGCATCTTAATCTCACCTTCATCCCAGTTTGAAACAAGCTGAGTATCCAGATATGTGCTTTCACCATTCTGCAATTCACTGTCTGAAAGGTCTTAATGGTATTGCTGTTCTTAAAAAAGAAATAGAGGGTATTTCGATATTACTTACTCCTACACATTCCCATGTGTAGACCTACCTAAAACACCCTGAACTGTTATATATTATTGCTGGATGGTCTGGAGGTATTTTGCAAGACTGCCCATACTAACACAGAAGAAAAGCACTTCAAAAGAGCCAAAGAACATAAGAGTTTCTTGCCAAGCCATTTTCCATTGTTTACCAGCAGTCCTGGCTAACTGGGGCTGGGGGGAGCGGTCCCAGTTGGCTGGAAGTCAGCAAATGTGACACCCATCTACAAGAAAGGTTGGAAGGAGGATCTGGGGAGCTACAGGCCTGTCAGTCTGAGCTCAGGGCTGTGGAAGGTCGTGGAGCAGAGCATCCTGAGTGCCATCATGAGCATGCACAGGACAGCCAGAGCACCTGGCCAAGCCAGTGTGGGTTTAGGAAAGGCAGGTCCTGCTTGACTAACCTGATCTCTTTCTATAGCAAGGTAACCCATTGAGTAGATGAGGGAAAAAGGCTGTGGGTATTGTATGTTTGGACTTTAGTAAAGTCTTTGACAGTCTTTCTCACAACATTCTAGTGACAACTGCAAGATCAGAAATTCTTGAGTTTTCAATACAACTCTCTTTTGGAAATTGCAGAGGCAAAAAAATCAGTATAAAATGCAAGTTAAGAGAATTGCATTGCTCTTTCAAGGTGGCCATTGTGTGAAAAAGGAAAAGAAGATACTTCGTATATTGAATTAATAAATAAAAAAGTATGCATAATAAGATCCTGTTGCCATTCACATTTGATCTCTCAATTTCCTTCCAAAGAAAAGGTAGTTAAAAAAAAAATCATTGCAAAAGTGAAAGATTGAAAAAGAACATGTGCTAAGAAAAAGAACAAAATTCAAATTGCTCTAATTGCTTTTCTTGAAATCTGCTGATGATTTGTACTGAAAAAAATGCCCACTTTCTATATCAAAAGAATTTTAAAGAAACCCACTGCACTTTTCTGCTTTACCCATTATTGATGTGTGGTTGAGGCTTATTTTCCTAATATATTTTTAGTGACCTTTAAAAAAATTATTTTGACATTTTATGGCAGCATGTAGACTGGTAAATACCTTTTTATCTTCTAGTTTAGTTATTTTCTATTCTTTTTGCAATACTTTTGCCAAATGTATGCATTTTTGTGCTAATTAAGGTATATTTATTTTTATAGATATATATGTGCATATATTTTATATGTATATGGGGATGTACACGTGTATGTAGAAATCATTTGTTTGAAAAAGCATTGGAAAAATTTTCAGGTAACCTTTCTGGCTTGTTTAATGACAGAAAAACAATGTGTAATATTTAGCTCTGTCTTTAAAGTTTCTATATACTGTTCTTTCTTTTAGACATCTGTGAAAAAATTAAGCACCAGATACACATATTAAAATGCTAAGTGGGATATTGTGTACTTTCCCTTCTAGTACTTATTTTTATTTACATTTCCAACTTCAGTTTTTTATTATTTCTATTTCTGTTATTAAAAATTGTCATGAAACAGATATTACCTGAAGAGTAATAAACACTTAATGCTAAATATTAGTGGGGTCAGGAGATGGGAAATGTAATTTATATGTTGCTTTGGAATTTTTTTGACTTCTGAATAATAACATTATTTGTCTGATGACAGGAAATTGCAACCTGATAGACCTGCAAATACTCTGTTCAAAATTGTGATCTTCTTCTATCATAGGCCCCAGTGAAGCAATCATCTCTTAAATTGAAGAGAAATGATACAGTGTTATCTGGGAGAGTAAGATAAATTCTTTTGGGTAGTTTTACTACCGTTTCTTCCACATTATATACCTTATAAAATGTTGTTTATGGAGACAAAATTATAATGATTTTTGGTAACTTAGTAATAGGGAGGAGCACAGTCCTGCAGTACTCTTCTGTTTAGAACTTATGGCTTTCCTGAGTCTTATTCCTACCTTTTTCTCCCCCATCTGTTCCAACTTGCTTTTCACTTCATATAAACATTGTGGTGTCCTTTCCACTATGATCTTGCATTCTAATCACCAAACAACTAAACACCCACTTACCTAATACAAAGGTCAATATACAGACCACATGGTCCACCTAGGTGATATTTCTAAGTATCTTTTTAGTTTCTTTTTGATTGCAGGTGTTTTTTCAGATCTCTCTTCTTTAAAGATATCTGCTTTCATGCAGAACATACATCCTAAAATGTTTTCAAATTCGATTTTTATGATCAATAGTCCCTGTCTTTATTAAGAAATACTCTTTCTGCTGGTGCTTTTCATACTCAAGTTTTTTTGGTTTCTGCTATCAGACACTATTTTTCACCTAGATTTATCTTCAAACTTGCAGTAGACCAATAAACATTAGTACTTGGTTAGTTCCCTGCCATATTTATCTATTATCAATTTTCCACCCTACTTTTAAAGTTTTTAAATAATTTTCTGTTTGTTACTGTCTCCTTGGAATCTAGGTATGTTAGTATATTGGCTTCTCATTCTAAATATGTGCTTTTCAAAGTATTTTTGCTAATATCACAAAACCATAGAATAGTCTGGATTGGAAGGGACATTAAAGATCACCTAGTTCCAACCCCCCCTGCCATGGGCAAGGACATCTTCCACTAGACCAGATTGCTCAGAGCCCCAGTCAGCCAGGCCTTGGACAGTTCCAGAGATGGTGCTTCTCTGGGCAACCTGTTCCAGTGCCATCACAGTAAAGATTTTTTCTGAATATCCAATCTAAATCTACTATATTTTAGTTTATAGCTGTTGTCCCTTGTCTTCTTGCTACACGGCCCTCTAGAATGTCCCTAAGTAATGTAACTTTTCCTATGGAAAACCACAAGCAATTGGAGAAAAAACCAAACCAACAGGCCCTCGTGTTTATCTTTAGACATGTTCATCTATGTAAAGAGATTATATGCAGTATTTATACGTGAGATATTTTGTGACTAAATAAATTCTGAGCAGCAGCTGTAATTCCAAAATACTTAAACCTGAAGCAATTTATGGACCTCTATTGTGTGTGCAGGAAATGGAATGACATCTGGCACTTGTTGCTAGGCAAACTGTGCCTACCAAATAGCACTGAGAAGTAATCCAGCAGTTTAACTAGTAGGAATGCTAAATTGCTTCCAATGCAGTTTGCCTGTGATGTATTTCTAAAATGAATGTAAACTTCTTTTCCTAACCAATAATTTATGCCCACAAAATGTAAACCCTGCTGCTTGCCTGGGCAGTCAGCCCCCCATGGGAAAAGAATCCCAGCATTTTGGGGGAGCTTTTTTTCTGGGATGTACTGAGCACCTCTGAAGAACATTGATTTCAGTTGGAATTAACAAAACACACAATTACTTTGTAATGCACCAAATTAGGGTCTTGAAAAGTAGCACCCATATACACTGTGAGGGGTGTGAATGTAGGAAAGGAATTCAGCCAGTCTCTTCAGTAGCTTCAGCATTCGCTTCATCTCTCTTCCATCCCATGGACACTGAAGTGAAAGAGAAATGATTATGTGTTTGTGGTGGTGGACTGGAGAGGTCAGCAAGACATCCTTCAGGGTATTCCTGATACAATACAAAGTACCAATAACCAGTCATTTTACATGAGAGAAAACAGTGTTTGAATGTTACGTATGCATTTAGGTGAGCCATGTAGAAGAAATTAGAAACACATGTGATAATTTACATCTGTTTGTCCGATCTTAAAGCCTTTCCAAGATTTTAAAAAATATCCCCTGTCTAATTGGGATTAAACCAAGCAGTGTTCATAACGAATTCACTGAGACGCACCGTTTCCAAGAAAATCACACTGTTACATTTACCTTTATTTTAAAATACTTTTCACAGAGAAAGATTGACTAATTTATATTCAAATAAAAAACAAAATTTTATTTCATGATGACCTAATTTGGTTCTTTATTGGGGACCTCTGTATTGTAGGTATCTACCAAAGACCCCAGTTGAATACATATTGTAGCGTTGGCGCTTTGATTGGCAACTGTAATATGAATGAGATTCTGCTTTGCTCAGTGATTGTCATTCAGACATTCTTTGCAGAGAACATGAATTTGAACTAATGGCAAGAAAATTAAACAGTTCTTCCATTGATTTGTTAATTCTTCTTGTTATAAAGGCATTTCCTTTGGGGAAATTGCATTCTGTTTGGGAATATCTTCTGCAAGGCTTGAATTGATTCTTGATGTGATCACATCTCATCCTTTTGACTGACAAGGTTGACTCTTTCTGCCAAGGTTTTTTTTATGTTTTTTTTTTTTTTTTCTTTGCATTTTCCATGTCATTGCTTTCTTACTTCTTCTTTCACTTCTTTCTTTATTTTGAGTATATGTCTTAACAATTTCCTATATTTTCTCATCTTCCCTTCTTTTATTTCTTCTGAATCCCCTCTTCGGTCATGTGGTTTTATTGTCTGTGGTCCACATTATACCCTAGTCCTTTCTACTCATCTGGTCCTGCCTCTTTTTCTCTCCTTGGTTTCTTTGTTCATTCCCTCAGACTCTTTAATTTCTTCTTCATTTGCTTCTAGGTTCCTTACACATGTTCTATTTAATACTGTCCTCTGCCTACCCCTACTGCCACAGGCACTTAAAGCAACTGACATTTTCACTCGGTTCCTATCCCTTCCTCCCCTCTCTAATACTATACGTTCCCCTTTCAGCCTGTACTTTTATCTTTTTTCTTTTTTCCTATGGGGAGTCTTGACTAAAGATATTTACTAAGTAGAAATATGTTCATCTTAGCTTTTAATATTTTAAGTACTCTTTACAAAGTTGTTTTTCTCTAAGCCATCATAGTCAGTCTTAACTTAATCCATATTCACAAGTTTCAGTGTTGGCATGAATTTGTTGTCCTTGTCTAATCTGTCTTTCAAATTGATCTGCTTCTTAGAACAACTAACATACCCATAATAAACAGACATTATTAATTTTTGTGGTAATTGATTTTCCACAGAATATGAAAGCTAGCCAGGGTTGCACATTGGGAAAGCTTTGGGAAACAAAGCTGTGCTCCCCAAAAGGAGAACAGGGGAGCTTGGAGTTATTCTTGTTTTTCAAAATACTATTTTAACTGTTATTAATTGCATTATTCTTGGGTTATGTGACTGTAGTAAGGTTTTTTCCCCAAGTTATTTTTTTTTGTCTCTTTTAAAATATATTATTTATAACCATTTAATTCTCTGCCTAGCCAAGGTCTTACTGTAACTAGAATGGGTTTGTGATTATGTCAAGCTTGAAAAGGCATGAATAATCAGCATGAACAGAAAAATTATGAGTGCAGTACACATTGTGTTCCTATTAGTGTGTCTCAGAAGCAGAAATAGCTTGGTTTTAATCCTTGATTTCTGAACTGTCCATACTTGTTCCTTTTAGAGTTTCTAGACCTTTCATTCCCACCTTCCTCCTCAAAATGTTTTAGAAGTGTATAAGTCCTAGGGATCAAAAAAAAAGTACTCTTCTATTATCAAGCCAGCTTGGTGAAACTTCTTTAACTGTTTGGCTCCTTTTTTTCTATTGCGTCCTTTAAAAGGTTCATTCTCTTCATCTCAAACTCAGAAGAACAATGAGAGTCTTGTTTACTGAATCTGCAATTTTAGAGGGTTTTTTTTTTTCTGTTTTTTTCATTTATTACAACCAAAGTTCTTAGGAATTTTGTCTTTTGAAAGCTGACAGAGAATCTGTTTCTTTGTCTGTGCATGTGAGAGATTTGCTATCGAAAGGTACCTAGCATCCTTTGTTAGAACAGCCTTCCTTTCTTGCTGCTGTGATTGAGCTTTTGAAGATCCTCTGATGGCTTCATTGGATGAGAGGACACTTCTGTCATGAGCAAGAGTCATTAAACTAGAGATTGAAACCAGACATGAGAAAGTCAATGTGAATTTTGTCAATGACTTCATCAGGTCAGCCTGCTCTGTATCCTTCTCTGCTTACAGCACTCATTCTCTATGCTCTCTCCCATTCCTTCCTGGGTACCTACTCTCTAAGAAGGAAATGCACAGTGAAAAGTGTAGGGCCGAGCCCACTGACTTATGTGGGCTGAGTATAAAGACAGGGACTGGCTCACCTTGAATACCTTGGGAACATTAGCTAAACTTATTTGTTTTACATGTCTTCCAGTATCTTTTATTCCGTATCTATAAAATGTCGGTAATTTTTTTTCACCACAGTTTCTGGGCATTGTGAATGTAAATGGCCACACAAACACCTAATAATAGATTGTGATATGCTAAGATAATATGACAATAGAACTATATAAATATCTGAAATAAAAAGAATTCAGAACTTCACCTGAAATTACTTCAGAACTTTGGGATATATTTTTCCCTGTGCTTCAAACTTTGGAAGAAATGGAAAATGTCATTCAATTGTTTGGATTTTTTTTTTCTGAAATCATTACTTATTAGCACTACATTTAAATGTGCATTGAGAATAACAACATAAAGAGACTGAGAAGTTCAATTATACCACCCACACCTAGAAATAATCTTTTTCACTAAGAGTCTGGAACAATATTTCAAAAGCAAATAAAACAATCTGTTCACCTTCTGTCTATTATGTTATTTTAGTTGAGAAGATTTCCCTGATTCATTTTGAACCAAGGAATAAAAATAGAGTTAATTTCAGTTTGCCATGAATTGCAGTCTCTGGTATTTTAAAAATGTATAATACTGTGCTGATTACTCTTTGTTTAAAAGGGTGGTAATCTGTGCATACTATCACAGTTGGAGCTCTGTTCCCACCTGCCAGCTATTTTCTCACTGTTTCTCTGGGCAAGGAGGGTTTTTTGTGTTTCTCTTTAAGTAATTTGATGCAAAGAATAAGTAATATAATAGCTCCTACTCTGCAAAGACCTCTTCCTGAGTTGTCTGACCTTTTACAGAAATGTCTGAGCACATTCAGCCAACCAATTACGTTGACGTACCCAAGTCACCTAAGTTAGTAACCTATCTATCTTACTAATATGCCTACACTGTTTTTCAGACTCTGCTGTGCAGAACTATGAGGTGCCACGAACTATATATAAAGTTTTCAAAAAGGCAACTAAAGAAATCAGTTCTAATATATATTTGGTAAAATATGAGTTTTCTGAAAACAATCACATGTTACCTGGGAAATGTCTAAGGGTTTCGAAAGCAAGAATGTGGTATATCCTGGTTAAGACTTCTTTTCTCCAGGGTTAAGCTCTGAATGAAACCAAGCCACTTGCAGGAGCCACTGGCTGTAGTTCTTTCATAATTGTCTGAAAATAAATTATCTATCTAGCTAGCTATATATCTCCCTTTACATAATTATATAACTTTATTTAACTTATTTATATAAAGCTATTAGAAAGTGTCCAAAGGAGGAACATTAAGATGGTGAAGGGCCTGGAGGAAAATCAATATGAGGAGTAGCTGAGGTCATTTGGTTTCTTCAGCCTGGAGAAGAGGAGACTGAGGGGAGACCTCATTGCAGTTACAGCTTTCTCATGAGGGGAAGAGGAAGGGCAGGTGCTGATCCCTGTAGTGAGAAGTGACAGGACCTGAGGGAATGGTAAGGAGCCATATGAGGGGATATTAGAAAAATATCTTTACCCAGAGGCTGTTTGGGCACTGGAACAGGCTCCCAGTGGAAGTGGTCACAGCAGCAGCCAGAGTTCAAGAAGCATTTGGACAATGCTCTCAGGCACATGGTGTGACTCTTGGTGCTGTCTTGTGAGGGCCAGGAGTTGGACTTAGATGATTCTTGTGGGTCCCTTCCAACGCAGAATATTCTATAATTATATGATTCTGTGATCCATCTGGAAAAACATAAACTTTTTTTCATCCCTGCCACCTCCTTCTCTCTGTCAGTCTTCCTATTTGTAAAGTAAGTGTGATGAATTCTTAAAGAATCCTGTTTTGAATGTCTGATTTCTTCACCAATCCTCCTATTATTCCACTTGCTGAGCTTTCCTTCTGATGAAATTAAGTCAGTGGATGAGGAATATTTTCCGAAGTCAGGATGCTGTGGATACAGGCCTGACGTTTTCTTGACGACTCACTGCAACTGCAATATATTTTAGCCTCTGTTAGCTCAAGAATAAAATTTCCCAAATACCATATACCATGCTTTGGAAAGTGAAGTCTATTTTAATTTTGCCAAGGACCTAGTGCACAACTTGGTAAATCGGTAAGCATGTACTTTGGAGAATGTGATAACAACAGGTGCTGCAGGAGGTTTGGCTGGACTGTAGAAATTCTAAACTGTCAACCTGAGGCATGTTCTAGGAAACAAGATCCATCTCCATTTTTGCTGTAATTCAGATTCTTCTTAAAGCTAATAAAGAACACCACAATCTCTGAACAGGTTAAAACTTCACAAATATTTATCTTTTCTAATAGCATAGGAAAAAATTTAGACAGTGCTGAGAGATGATTAGTATTCAAAAAGCAAGGGAAGAAAAACCTAATACCTAACAGTGCAGGGGGAAGAGTATAGCCAAAACAAATACCGGGAAGCATTTGTTTAACATTTGGCAGTAGATAAATGCGGGCACAACTTTATATGCTCAGAATTGTATTTAATTCTTGATCCATGCTCTTCATTGGAATGTTGAAGTATAACCCTTCTATGGGTCCTTGGTGGTCAGATATTTTCCAAACTTTCTAAAATGAGATTTTGATGCACCCATGTTTTTTCCTCTATCAATGGTCTATTAAAACTATGTGCAATGCTCAGTTTGTTTTTAAATGTTGGTGCAAGCTTGAATACTCTGGTTTTATACACCTCTTATTTTTGTAATGAGATTTCCCCATATGCTAGCAAAACTATTGGAGACGTTAGTGACTCAATTTCAGGGGTTACTAGCTGGTATTTAACAATTTAAATATGTGACAAGCTGCTGTTTCCCATTTCTGTTTTCTGTGTCATGTGTATCTGCATTGTTTTGAAGAGAAAGGGACCAGATTTCCTACCAGACACAATTCTAAAGGACACAGTTAATTATCTTTATGATCTTGAGCTATAGGAAGAACGTGCAATCCCATAATTTCCTACAGATGTACAAACACCATTTTAACACCATTAAATAAAATTATCCATTTCAATTAACTAACTATATTTATCAAGAAATTATGGATAAATTGTTTTGTAAAGCATATACACAGCTTTGATAACAAATATTAGCAAGCTATCATTAACAGATAACACTAAAGGTAATTATTTCAGATAAGAAAACACATAATCTAGGAGATCCTGGGTTTGAAAATGGAAGTCTTTGGATCACCAGTCAATCATTTCTTAAGAACAATTAGTGAATAACTTTTTATGATGCTGATAGATTTCTTTTAAGTGTAGTCATTGTAAGAGACTTGTGGTTATTTTGTGAGGATATGTACCCTTTTCTCCCCTCCAGCTCACAATGCAAAGGTGATACAGCATAAAGTTTTTAGCTTCTGACTCAATGGCGGCTGCACAGTCATCAAACAGGCCTTGTACAGTGTTTAATTAGGTACAGGCTAAAAACAGGCTTCCATTAGGTATAGATTCTCCTGTGTGCAGCTCAGGATTGTGCCAAGTTTGTAATTTTGACCCTTTGGCTACTAGGTTTACCATGCTGTAAATAACACTTGACTCATTTTTGTACTCTTTAGAGCTGTCTTACCCAGCTGACTTGTTCCGTGTAATATTTCCCTAACTGGCATGTTTAACATGGACTTGTTTGACCAACAGATAACCAGAAAATGGTAGAATGTCTGGGATTTCATTAGAGAATACTAAAGAGAGTTGCAACACACCTATGCTAGTTTGTTGTGAATCCCAGTAATAAAGGCTCTCAGACTCCATAAGGTATTGTTTAAAGTACTTTTGATTGGAGATACCAGAAGAAGGAAAAAAGGAATAGCACAGATAACCCTACATCCCCTCAAGTTGTGCAGCATCAGAAGGACTTCTACTCAACGCATGTCAAGCTGCCTGATTTCTGTCTGCGCTGAGGTTCACCATGTGATGGCCTTCAGACCTCTTGTATGATTTTCTTAGAAGTAACCGTTATGGGTCATTTTGACTGTCAAGCAAAAGGATGTTCACATGAGAACTTTAAGACAAAGGCAAAGCCACACAGGTGACCATTTATTTCATATGTAGCAAATCAAATGTTATACAGCTAATCTGAGCTCATCGGGTCCTTAAAGCAAGTTTGTGGTGTCACCCTGTGCTCTATGTAAGCTGCGGTACCAGCTGCATTCATTTTGAATGTGCCATGTTTATAACATAGCTCTACTCCCAAATAACTTTTTCATTTATTTTTTTTCCCGTCAGTGATCTGATATACTGGTAACATTTGGCTTGTACTTAGCTAGGTATATTTTAGCTTTATCATCTTAGCTGTCTCTTTAGTACTAATGACCTAGGCATTTGGAGGCACAGTTTTTTTAAAAATTTATGTCCCTTTTTTTTTGAAAATAAAAGCCTTGCAGCATTTGTGGGTTTTTCATAGGGAGGTGGTGGTATGTTTAATCTCACAGGGAGTCAGAAATTCTCCTTCAGTCAGATTTGCTTCATCGCTTTTAGGCTTACAGAGCCCAGAAGGTTATGTGTAGCCACGGACCACAGAAGGAGTCAGTGAAGGGTATCATTTGTTAGTCAACCTGAAGCACACACCAGACTGACTAGACTCCAGAAATGGAGTTGTGCTGACATTTTTGGGGATGATTTTCCTTATAGTAGTTGGTATGTGGCTGTGTTTTGTATCTGTGCTGCAATCAGTGTTGACAACTCAGGGATGTTTTAGCTGTTGCTGAGCAGCGCTTGCACAGAGTCAGGGCCTTTTCTGCCTCTCACGCCACCACGGAGCAGGCTGGGGGTGCACAAGGAGCTGGGAGGGGACACAGCCGGGACAGGTGATGCCAGCTGAACACAGGGATATCCCATACCATAGGGGATCATGCTCAGCATGTAAAGTTTGGGGAAGAAGGAGGAAGGGGGGACATTCAGAGTGATGGCATTTCTCTTCCCAAGTTGCCATCATGCGTGATGGAGACCAGATTTCCTGAGGATGGCTGAAAAACTTGCCTGCCAATGGGAAGTGGTAAACAAATTCCTTATTTTGCATTGTTTGTGTGCACAGCTTTTACTTTACCTATTAAACAGTCTTTACCTCAACCCATGAGTTTTCTCACTTTTGCCATTCCAATTCTGTCCCCCATCCCACAAGGGTTAACTTCTCTGAAAGTTATGTCATGGAAAGGAATTGTCCATCTCTCAGGTATAATTTTGTTTGATATGTGCAGAATCTGTGCAAAAGTCTACACTGGGAAAGTAACATATGGAAAAGCAGTCTTCTAGAGAAGCCAAAGAATACTTGCTCTGCCTATTTAAAGATCTTACTTAAAAGTTGATTATTTTTGTTCTTCAAAAAGAATGAGAAACCATTTGGTTAAAAATAAGTAGGAAATCTTTCACAGAAAAAATGAATTATTAATGGAAACCTTGACTATAGACTGTTTTGATGGATAAAACTAATTTATCTCTGTCTCTCTGAGATATTTATATCATCTGTCTAAACAGCGTGAGTCACATTTGAAATGATATCAACTTGTGCCACCTCCAGGGTAACAAACTGGAGCTGATTCAGCTGCATGTTGCTTTCCTTCACATTAATCATTCAAAATATCCAATTGATTTTTATTAAAATTGAGTCAGTTCACTTTACAGGGAATTTGAATCCATAGCCAAGACGGAGAAAAAGAGATGTCACTGATCAGCAGTGTAATTTATTTTTTCTTGTATTTTGGACCCTCTTAGTACAGGTAGAGGAAAAATGTGTATTGTCTTTGATTCTTGAGGTATGTGTATCTATATATAGGCACAAACTTGTTAATACTAATTACACGTGTAGTAATAAAACACATAGGTTTTTTTACAAATACAACTGTGGGTTTCATATAGACTTCAAGTAAAACACTCCAGCTATGAAAGACCGTTTGGTCTCAGAGCAGTGTCCAGTACATAAGAGTGCTAAAACTATGTATTACCCCTGGCATGTGTTGCAACTGAAAACAATTAAATTGGAGTAAAAACGTTTGGAAACGTTTTATCTCTTGCTCACTTTTTTTTTTTAAATAATGATGAAAAAATTATTTCAGAATTTACCATCAAATGAACTTCCAAAAACCTTATTTTATGTCATCTGGAAATCTTTGATATTAAAAAAAGTTATTGCATATTAGACTGTTTTCATATTTATTTGCTGAAACATTCATTTCTAATGCCTTGTTAGGCATTTAAGCAGAAGCAAGATGGAGATGTAGAAAGGACTACACAACTGTATAACCTGACATAAATAGTTTTGTACAGAGAAATTTTAAGGGCACAGGAAACAATCTCACCTATATCTGTCTCTTGCTGAGACAGATGTTTGAGACGGAAAAATTGTACACGGAAAATTTATATGGAGTAATAGACCATGTCAAAGAGTGAAAATCCTTCCTGGCCTCTTTCAGAAACTGTTGTTCTGAAATTCTGAAATATAGGCTTAGAGTAGCATATATTCAAGAACCACTACTATGACCAGTATATGCAATAAAAGTCTTTTATAACCATTGCTTTAATTTAGTTTCTAATTTTGTCAGTGGAATTGCAATTGCCAGTAAGTACAGTTTTAAATTCCACACTAAGTTAAATCATTCATGATAACCACTTTGGGCAGAGAAAGATAACTGTAGTCTCAGTAGTGGAGAGTATTCATACCTTCCGGGGGCAGCAGTTTTTGTTTTTTTTTAAATTTCAATTTAATTTTCTAGTCTATTTTAATTTCTAAAGGTACTGATTTTAAGGTATTGTTTAGTCTGAACCATAGTTTCTTATTTATATTAGTGTTTTTATCTAATGCATGTCATGTATGATATTGATGCAAATTTTAAGTGTATTCTTAAAATACACTTCTGCAAATGCTAATACTTTTCATATCCAAATGTAGCAATAGTCTTTTTAAATCAGCTTATTTGCACAACTTGTATTGGGAGATGATTAGAAGATTTAAAATCTTCTGTATTCACATTGACTCAAGTCAACATGAAACAAAGATGTTATTGCTATAAATAATGTTGTAGAATATGTATAATAGAAATAGCCACTGTGTCTAGCTTATTTATAACTGAAAATTAAATATCATCAGCAGTCATGCCCTCCCACCTATATCTGGTAATTTTTCTGTATTTTAATGTGGGTTCTGATAGTTTTCTTCATTTGAGAACGCTATTTGGTATTTGTTTACTGAAACATTGTTCTAAGCAATCCCTGCAACACACAGCATGAGTGCAAGAGGAAAGTTTTTTGCTTTTCCTTAGGAAGTATCTACAGTAGTTTGTTTAGGTTTTATCCTTACCTCTCTTGGAGTTATGATTTAACAGCATTTAAGATGTTTTCATTTTTAAGGTGCTTCCAGTAGTAACTAGATTGAGATGATTTGTCATCAGTTTTCATTTTAACTCTGAAAAGTCATTTCAGATAAACTTAAATGCCCGTGGGGAATCCAATCACTGTAGAGCACTGAGAGGCAAACTGTGCTACAGACCTTGTGTGCTCTTGTCAGACTCATTCACTCAGGCTGCCCACAGCCCAGTGCTTAGTGGCTTTGTTACTGTGGGCTACTTCAAGGTCTGGACATTCTAAATAAACACAGATAAATTGGTTTAATGTGAGAGCATCTAAGTTCTAATGTGGTGGGATTTCTTTTCATTTTTAATAGCCTTTTAAGAAATAAATGAGGTTACCTTTCTTTTCATCCTTAAAGATCTCTGGGCTTACTGTGTTGCTTTTAAAATCTCTGATGAAAGTCTGATCAGGACTGTGGCTTGTTGATAAAGGAGCTTCAGTCACAAAATTGGCTTGAAATGTTCTATTATCATTAGGCAGCTTTTCCTTTGAAATTTCTCTCTGGGTTTTTTTTGCATTGTTTCTAAATTTCATCCAATCCCCTTGGTCAATCTATAGCTTAACCTCATCCTGTCAGCATACGGAGAGTAACAAGTGGTTGTGCTGTGAAGGAGGAGGCACTATTTCTGTGAAAACCCCAGCATTTCTGAACTTCCTTTCAGCAGGGGCAGAATCCCTAGGGCATACTGCAAAGGTTGAGAACACCTGGCTTTTGTTGGAGGTAGTGCAACATAGACAACCAAGACCCCAACCCTAAAAAGAGATAGAGAAAAAAAGTAATAATACCAACTTATAATTATTTTTTCCCCCTAAACCTGCAACTCCAACAATTCTGAAAAAGGAGATTCAGAGAAATGCCTCACCTGAGTTCAAGGCACAGTTACTGTGAATCTCAAATGCAGCTAAATAAAACAGTCCATTTTGCAAATCCTGTCTTAGTGTAATCTGAAATATTTTCACTAGCTTTACGTTGGTATAAAGTAACACAATCTATCTTGCTAACTACTGGAAAGAAAGTATTCCAGTTGGAAAGAGATACTAAACACATCTTCACTTTACTGGTCTAGGTTGAAAGTGCAGACCAATGTTTTATTTTTTTTTTTTTTTCCAAAATTTTCGACTCTTACAACTCAATCATCCTTCCTATCTAATATCCCAATCAGAATCTGGAATCCATAACAACAAATTCTTCATATTTCTTTGCCTACTTAATGAATTGGTTTTTTTAGATTTGAAAAGCACTTCAGGAATCACTCAGGGTTGCTAAAAATGCACAGTAATGTGCCCAATTCATTTATCATGCCAGCTGCTGATTTCCTTCTGATGACTGACTTCATGCTTGAGAGAGAAATCTTTATCTTAGCATAAGCATCTCACCTGCCTGTAGAAAATTGATTCCATTACAATTTTAAAATGAGAACTGCCCTCAATTGTGTTATTGCATAGTATAATTGGGCTTTAGTTATCAAAAATATGTGGCAGCAAGGACATCTGAGTGTATTTTAATGTCTGGTCAAACAGCCTGGATCTTTGCACTCAAGTAAGACACATCTTCTGAAGCGAGGGTTAGTTTGCTATAACTAATGTGGCACAACAACATAAATAGGTCTTATTCCAAAGGCAGTCTTTCCAGTTGTGTTTACTTAGTGAACCAAGAACTTATTTAAAAGCTTTGGCAATTTAATATGCACCATATTATACACTATAATATGCACTATAATATGACCATAGTTTCACAGTTCCTTTTAGACAGGGAGTGCTCTATTCATCTTGCTGAGGAAAATGGTAACTAATTTCAAAGGTAGTATGTTGCCTCTTTGGGCTGTTTGTTTCTTTTTAAACTAGCTACTTCTAGTCATGTGTAACATCTGAAAGTCTTATAAGTACCAAGAAGTTTGTCCTTACCAAAATTTCTATGACCAAATCAATTATCAGTGTTTGCTTTACAAAGAAGAGATTTTAAGCTCATCACTTGGACAGGTGATATCCTGTGCTAGAGCTTATCCTGAAAATGAAAGATACAGGAGTTGAACCCAGTCACCTTTCTTTCAATTCAAGGTCTTAACATCAAGATCAGTCTTTTCTTATTTTTATTTTCTGCTAAGTGTTCCTAAGGAGTCTACATTTTTGTGTCCCACCATTCCTCTGCAGAAAAGATAGTCATGGCAGATAAACATGCATACATTCACACATGCTCTTAGTAAGAGCATGGGAGGTGGCAAACCAAGTAGTTTGTTTTGACTGCTTTCATTGCCTATAGAACGTTTAACCGCAAGGATGTAGCAGATTTCAGTCACAGTGAACATTAGTATATAATTAAAAAAGATAGCGAAAACGGGTACAAAGGAGGAGATAATATTTTCCAGTAAGATGCATAAAAATAACAATAGGACTGCTGAATGCTGCAATTTCTGTAGACACATGAAAATGAAAACTATGTTCAAACTTAGTTTCTGGTCCATCCAATAATTATTTAATTGTTTTTATAAACTAATGCATTTCCACCTATAACTAAGCTGACATCATGCTCCTTTTTAAACCTCTCTAGCGATGCATCAAACTCCAAAGCTCCAGCTTCCCAGTGGTTTAGTGAAGAAAGACAGACAACCTCTGAGGACAGTTCAGCCCACACAGGACCTGAGTCACTCTGCAGAAGTGCCTGTTTCTCATAATGGATTACAGACAGACCTCAGCAAGAGCAGGCTTCCAAATCAATGCCCTGAATATGTGCAATACAGATGTGGATTCAGAACTTTTTGTTAGCGGTTTTACCTTTGTATCTTTGCTCCTGGACCTGTAGGCATGCAAATATATAGTAGAAAAATATTTTTAGAAGGCACTTAGTTTGAGATTAAGTGTCTAAACAGAAAAGTATGTAATCAGAGCCAAATGCTTGTGGTTTAAATTACCTTCTTGCTGCTCAGATGTTTTAATTCCCAACCAGTTGTAACTTTGCAAGTGGATAAAATTCTGCAAATGTTTTCCCTGGATAACTTAGTGTTCCAGAGGTTCAGAGACCTAATGGCAGTTTTAAAGGATTAAATGGGCTCAGGACCATATCACATACGTTGCGTGTATAATTTCAAATGCAGATTTGTTAGCACTTACTGTCCCTAATGATATATCTTCAATGGGTACATCTCAGACACTTGTCAGCTAAAGGCTTAGTCATGCCATCTTTCCAGAGCTGATGTCAATATGCAGTCACATTTTCTTGTTGTTTCCAGCTGGGGCAGTACTAGCCTGTGACATCATATCCTTGCCCCTAGTGTGTGATCCTGTGCTTGTATTTCCAGTTTCAAAACACTTCTACTACTTCAGCCCTTCAGATTGTCAGTCCAGTTATTTTTGTATGATCTTTCATCTTCACCTCTCTAGTGAGGTTTTACAGGTTTGTTACTGCCAAATATTGGTATTATCTGAATTTTTGTATTGGTATCAGTAAAACACACACAGTTCCAAAAACATCATTTGAAACATAGCCAGTCATCTTCTATTCCAGTAATATCCCTTTTTGTTCTAATGTCATTTCCTTCCTTTACACTATGTTGTGATTCTTTTGCATTTCTAGAGCATTTTATCCAGAATAATTTTTCTTTTCTTGGGTAGCATTGTATCCAACATGTGTGAACCTATCACATGGATTCCCTATGTTCCTTTTCTTATATTATTCATTATCTCATAAAAAGATATGCCAGGTTATTTTGGCATAATGATAGTCTATCTTGGGGTAAAGCTGTTATTTGCTAAATTCCATTTTCATTACTTCAGTGTCTCTAGCTATGCAATGCTTCATAGTTTATTTCAAATCCTGGCACAGCTCATGAGGTCACAGGCACTTGTTTTTATGTCATCTGGATCATGTACACTCCTTTTGCGTAAAAAAAATAAAAGCTAGGTTTTATTTTCCAGACATTTGAATGCCAGCCTGATAGATTCATTAAAAGTTTTTGTTGTTGAACTGCCCTTTCATGTACGAGTATTTTAAGTACTCTCAAATGGAGATTATGGGGTCTTGCCCTCTTGGTCTAGACGCTTTCTTAAAAATAGTTTTATGTCTTTGTTTTCTTCTCATCTTAGATGAGTAATTTTCATTTCCATAGAGCGTGTCATTAGCCACACTGCATTTGCTACTAGTAGTCAACATCCCCATATTAATTTTGTTTTGGACTGCCTGTAAATTGTCTTTAATCTTAACTGGTTTTTGCTGCTTGGTGAAGCCACTCTTTTTTCCCGTTTTCTTTTTATTTGGATGATGAAAGTACGTTTTAGTACTTGCAATTTTGCAAGATCTGACCCTGCCTAACATTTTCTGTTCTCACTTTCTTCATATATTTTCTGACATCTGACAGTTTTCCTAGTATATTAATTTTATGTTCCACCCTACAAGCTTTCTGCATAGTCCAGATATATTCTCTGAGGTGACTGCTCATCTAGTTAGAAATGGAGCCCTTTGTTATAAAAGGGTTCTTCCTATGTTTGAAGCTGCAAGTTTTTCACAGTCCACAGCCAGTCTTTTTCTTAAAGGAATTACTGCATTTTCTTGAGTCTTCCTTATTTCCTTGTTTTCTGGTTTTTTTCGTTGATGTTGTTTTGTTGTTTTTTTTTTTTTAAAGTGAAGTTCTGATTTATTTGTGTTTAGCATTTATTTCTGTTACAGCTATTTAAAAAAAATAGAATGAATGTGTCATCACTTTGAGATACAACTTTCTTGACCAACTATTTAATGAGGTCTTATACTTCACTTCTTTCATGTTGTGTGTCACATCCTCAAATACCTGAGTCTCTACTTCATTGCTAAAATATATTTTCTGGGAAGCTGCAATCTCACCTCATAGCTTTCATAGTGCTAGTAACTCCTTATTTGCTATTTCATAATACTATTTGATTTCTAAATAATGCTGAAATTTATATACAACAGATGGGATTCTACAAAAACCTTTCAGAAAGAAATCTAAACCTAATAATAAAACTTCTGTGCTTTCTCTAATTTTCTTACAGTTTATCACATACTTGGTTTATGCTTCATCTCATTATTTTTGCCATGAGGAAGGCAGTAATATTGGTACATGTGGGTGTGGGAAATAAGCAAGAAGAGGATTCCTATGTCAAAATGACTTGCAGATCTACCTCATACTCCATGTGACAGGGAAGATGCCGTGAGGTATACAAGCTATTGCAGGCAGTTATGGCCTTCTACACTTCAGTGTAGTCCTCTCACCCAAATTTTTGGGTAGAATATTTCCATTGCTTTACAATTAAAAAAAAATCCAAATGGCAAAAGTAATATATGTTAAGGGATGATCAAGGTGAAAATCACATGTGCAATCTTACAAACTCATATTAGTTAGATTCCTGACAGTTTCTTTCAGTTGCAGGCAAGTGATCTTCCATTACTTCTCAAAGTTTAATTGATTTCATTTTTTTGTATTTTCTTATTAAATAAAGCCAAGAAACTGCTCTGTATAACTACTTTCATGAAAGTATTTTATTAATTTTCTTTAAACAGGCTGTGTTGCATTTTAAGTGAATTTTTTTTCTTCCTTCATGTATCACGTGTTAAATTAGTGAATCTCTAACTGAGAGAGGTTAGTGCTGCTGGACCATTGGTTATAACTGATAAGGAGTGGATTCTGCCTTACTCTGTCATATAGACATGGGAATGGGAAAATGAGTCCTGTTTTTATGAGAATGTCTTTTCTTTACCAGCAGACATCAAACTGTTAAATCACGAGAGTGCCTAACATGGAGACTGCAAAGTCATAGTGACAAGTAATCCTTCAAAGGAAGGAAAATGGTTATGTTTTTTTCTGTAGTTATTTTGTAAGCTACCCTAAGATTCACCACTGCTTTCTGGAATGGCTTATGCTGTTTGTCAGTGAAGCAGAGTAGTCACTAGAGTAGGTTTTTACTGTGTATTTTATATTCTTTTTGTTCTTGTCATTTACCAATGGAGAGTTATTCAGCAATTTTTAAGGGGATAACTCATGTTTTAAAACAAGAACTAACATGTTGCCTTATGGTTTTGATTTACGTTTTTTGCAGCTATTGAACTGTATCTTGTCTTAGGACCATATTGGAAGGCAAGCAAAGTTTTATTGAGCAACAAAAGAGACTACTTTTTCTAATTAAAGTTGTAATTCACAATAGTTATTTAAATTCCTTCTTACTGGCAGGAGACTTGGGAGGGCTTGTATTTTTCAGACAGTTGACTCTAACTGCAGGAACAGATGCATTTAAAATAGACTGCAATTAGATTCTGTTTTTAAGATGCACTGATAGGAAGGGAATCTTCTATAAATCAGATATACATTCAAAAGCTATTTATTTTAAAATTGAATGCTCTAATTTAAAAGAGATGCAAACGTTTACTACCTAAAATTGTATAAGGATGCTAAAGAATGAAGTGATAAAAACTTGCACCTGGAAGATAGTGTGAAAAATGATACTTAATATGGAACATAAATAGTGAAAATTGTCCAGCCTCTCATCCATCAGCACCCCCAAGTCCTTCTCAACAGGGCTGCTCTCGATCTGTTCATACCCCAGCCTGTGTTGATACTGGGGATTGCCCTGACCCAGGTGCAGCACCTTGCACTTGATCTTGTTAAACCTCATGAGATTCCAAAGCACCCACTTCTTGAGCCTATCCAGGTCCCTCTGGATGGCATCACATCCTTCAGGTATGTCAATGGCACCACTCAGCTTGGTGACATCTCTGAATTTGCTGAGGGTACACTTGATCCCTTTGTCTATGTCATTAATGAAGATATTAAATAACACAGGTCCCAGAACAGACCCCAAGGGACTCCACCTGTCAGTGGTGTCCTTCAGGACTATGAGAAGTTGACCACTGCCCTCTGGATGTGACCACCCAACTAATTCCTTATCTACCCATNGATATTAAATAACACAGGTCCCAGAACAGACCCCAAGGGACTCCACCTGTCAGTGGTGTCCTTCAGGACTATGAGAAGTTGACCACTGCCCTCTGGATGTGACCACCCAACTAATTCCTTATCTACCCATCCAATTCCTTATTCACCCATCAAATCCCACCAATTCCTTATTCACCCATCAAATCTGTCTCTCTCCAATTTAGAGAAGGATGTTGTGGGGGACAGTGTCAAAGGCTCTACAGAAGTTCACATAAATGACATCTGTAGCCCTTCCCTTGTCCACTGATGTAGTCATTCCATCATAGAAGGGCACAAGTTGGTCAAGCAGGACTTGCCCTTGGTGAAGCCATGTGCTGACTGTTTCCCTTCTATTTTTAATTTCGTATGAACTAGGTTAAGTTAATTTGTTAACCATGTTCATTTAAAAATGTAATTGATGGAATGTATTTTAAAAGCTGGATGAGAAAACACCACGTTCTGAATAAAAAAAAAGGGACTTGACACACTCTTTCCTTCCTTTGCTAGGCCATGGAAAATGTGACTGTGGGAAGTGCAGATGTGATGAAGGCTGGTATGGTGAAGCTTGTCAGTATCCAACTACTTGCAATCTTACACGGAAGAAAAGCAATGAAATGTGCAAGAATTCTCAAGATATCATCTGTTCTGGTGCAGGTAAGATGTCTTTTGTTGCTTTTGATACCTTAGTACTCTCCCAGTGTTATCTTGAGAATCATTGTAATTTCTAACTAACAATTTTGTAGAGTGTGTTTAAGAGACTGAGATGTAACTGTATGTATACTAAAATGTTTAATTTTCCTATAGACCTATTTCTGTGCCTATAATGTACATTGATTCAGAACACCTACTTTAGTACTCTTGATTTGTCCATAGGTGCTTTGAGTTGATGAAACTGCATCTGTGTCATTTATATTCCTCATCAAAATGTTGTGGTATTGGCATTAACACAGGAAGTGATGTAATTTCTATTATCTATTGTGTTTACAGAATGCAGAAATGGCATTTACAAATATTTTTCCTGGACATTTATAAGCTGTACAATTTTTTGAGACACTTTTGAATTGTACTTCTGATTATTAAAATCAATTGTAGAAGGTATGCTGAATCATTAGGAGGAGAATTTCCATCTTCACTATTCTGATTTGGTAACACTGTTCTCTAAGTGTTTAGTTTTATAACCATCCTAACTTAAATAGAAAGTCTTTTCATTTAAAAAAAAATCGGAGGACAACCAAATGACCTTTTAGAAGACTTCATTGAAGAACCTCACTTTTGTTCACTATTGCTGGTCTTTAATTTCTGCTAGGGTCCATACATTTTCATACAAGTAAATTTCTCACAAGTTAGTTGCTGACATGAGCAAAGAATCCCAAAGATTTGTGGGACTTGTTACAGAGGAGCTGGTTCTCACAACAGGATAAGAAGCTAATTTAACATAAAACTATTAATATGCATCATACTGAGTAAATAATACACTTAATTTATGACAATAGATGTATGAAACTTGCGATCGAGAGAGATGTGAGAGAGAGCTAAATAAGAAACCGGCTCTCAAAAATAAGTATAGTTCATTATATTTAGTCAAAGTTCTTATAAAAGAACCTCTTTCTTTCCTTGGTTAGAAGTGGCCCCAATCTTCACAGGAAAATGAGCATAGCTTAACAACCACTCCAGATAGCTAAGGGGGAAGTGTTTGTGGCATCATAAGAAGAATAAATGCTTTTGCTTTTACTGATATTAAGCAGGACAGGAATTCTGATGAGACTGACTAGGGAGTTTGGGGTAACTTTTATGGGCTGTAGCCGTAGGTATTTTGTCTTGGTGGGATTTCCTTTTGATCTGCTGCTAGCACTGTCGTTAGGGTCTGAGCTCTGGTTTTGAATTGCCAATAAAAGACAGGAAGGGATGACATGAGCTGTAACAAAACCATTGCTCTGCTGTCGCATAAATAATCATTTATTGTAAATTTTTCAGTAATCAATCAAGATCCACCTAAAATTTAACATTTCTGACTCTGTTCCTAATCATTTGTCAGAGCAACTAGGGCATCCTACCTAAACAAAGGTTCTCTATGTGAGCAATTTCCTCTTTTGGCAATAGAGGAATGAACATTTTTATGATGTGCAGCTGTTTAGATACCCAGTATAGAAATCAATTTTCTGGTTTATCTTCTTTCCTCTTCAGGAATTATCTGTAATCATGACAGTTTTCTCAAAAATTGCATTTGTATTTGTTTACCAAGTAATTGTAGCAAATAATTGTAGTTCTGTAGGTTACTTACGTTGTATTATCAGTTGTATTATTATTATTAACTTACCATATTAGCTCTTGCAAACATTTTTAAAATTTGCTCTTTTAGTATGCCCATGTCGGTTGCAGAGCCCAATATTTCTGTTCTTTGGATTAATGTGATGTTTTTTAAAAGCTGTGCTATGCTTGTAAGGGTAAAATATCAACTGGTTTCTGCAATCTTGTTGTGTAGTATCAGCATAAAACTTCTGTTTTGGAGAACTTTTTTGATGCCAGTAACCGTGTTCTGTAAAACACATATGGATGTCATGTGAGGAGTGTGAATGTTGTGAATTTTTTTAGAAATCTGTACTTGCTGGCATAGTGATGCCATTGACTGTTGACATAACTTGTGTGAGACCACTGACCATAAGGCCCCAGTAACGTGATATTGCACAAAGTTCCTACCCTTTCAATTTTAATAAAGGTAGGGACAGAGGTAGGGAAAAGGGGTTTTTTATATTACTGACATAGTAAAACTTTTGTTTCTAAAGTCATTTTAATGTATTTGTGATTTTTTTTTTTTTGGACTGTGGAACTCATTCATATGTTTATTTATGACCTCAGGTCAGATACACCCTCTGAGGAAAAAGGTAGGATTCTTCTTTCCCAGGAAGCAATAAAACAATTTTTTCCTATACAGAAGGGCAGGTCATGGAGGGAGGCAGCCATTGAGGTGAGGGACAACCCTCCTCAAAACACCGTGAACAAATGTGTGACCAGTTGAGAGGTGATAGAAGAGATCTGTTTACAAATCCATTTGCATCCTTTGCATTGCCTGAGTGCTCTGGCTTTTCATTATGTCAGAAGGTTTTCTTTTGTGGTTTGTAGTGTGAAAAAGCAGCTCTACACTTCCAAAGCACTTGAATGCTCTACATCTGTACAGCTAAGATTAGGTTTTTTGTTAATATGGATTATTTCTGTCTGTCTTTGTTTGGGTGGATGATCTTTAGATTTCAGCCTTCTCAGAAATAAAATATGTACCATCTCTGACAGACTAATGAAACTCTTTCTATAATCTGCAGTCATTGACTAATGTCTCTTAAATGTCTACAGGCACATGTCAGTGTGGCAGATGCAAATGTGCAAACTCAGAAGGAAATGGACTTGTGTATGGCAAATTTTGTGAATGTGATGACAGAGAATGCATTGATGATGAAACAGGAGAGATTTGTACAGGTATGTATCTTAATGAGTGCAAGAAAAATTATGAAAATTAATACAGGCTGTTATTTAATTGCGTCATTCTACAAAATATCTTTACTGGATGTATGACTTAAAAGTAACTCTATTTGCAAGACTTTAGATTGAAAATTTTAACTAGAAATTTCAGATGCAAAAATGAGCTGAGTATAAGGTTAAAGAACGAATAAATCCTGTGACATTCTGCTCTTTTTGGAAGAACCACAAAGAGGATAGTACAAGATAGTTCGCTAAGGTAATTCGTAGCTTAGTGTGTCTGTCTTCAGTAGAATATATTAGGAATGTGAATGCTTCATGGCACAGGCAAGAGAGAGCAGAATGGACAACATATGAAACAAGAAACAAAACCAAAAATAGATTATTAGGAATCTTGTCAAGGAAGCAAAAATTAAAAATGTCAAGAATAAATGTAGGATGATAGCTCAGAAGCAAGAAGTTAAGAAGAGAATGGAATGAATAAGGAAAAATTTCATCTGTGAAAGGAAGGCGAGAAAATAAGATGGAATGACCTCTACTGATAGAAAAGCAACCAAAATTCAAACTGTTCTTTCATGTCATTATAAGGCAGGAGCCTGGCAGTTAAATATTGTACAACACACACACCATTTATGGCATTATAAATGCTGTCGCCTGTATTGTGAAGGAGGCTTGTCCTTGAGCTGAAAGGTGCTACAAACATTGTTCAAGCTACACACATGCAGGTTGTGTCCATATGCACAAAAGAGTGTTCCAGTCTGCTCGTAGACTGTTCATATCTGTTGATAGTGCTTCCTGTGTGTGTGTATAAAGAGAAAGAGTACTTGTGTAAAATATCTTTCTCTGTCTTTTCCTTACAGAGACAGCAAAATAAATTCTATTTGTTTAAGTGCCTTTGAAGGCAAAAAGAACTTTTTTTTTTAAATCGTAGGATTAAGTAGGGATTTTTAAATGAGGGTATACAGAATCGTTGTCTGAAGTCCTCTGAAGATTCAGGAGCAGTGTATAATACTTCCAGTAACTGCCTAAAGTAAAATGAGTGGAGGGCAACAATTTTTATGTATCAGTGATTCTGTTTATATTTGCTTTTAACCATTACACATGGTACCAAACATGATAAAAAATTGCCATTCATTTAGTTCCAGTGAATTCTCCTACTGCTGTTTTTGTCTGGGTTTTTCTTTTCCACACATCTGTTTTGCTGCTGGTTTATATTGTTAGGTTTTTCTTAGCTTTTATTTCCCGTTGTCTCATCCCCTCATGCCATATTCCCAAAAAGACCAAATGCATCTGTGTATAAAGCTAGTCTTAGATGTATGGAGAATCCAAAGTTTGCTGATATAAAGGGACAAAAAATGTTGGTAGATTCAAGTGTCTAAAGTCAGTGATTGATCAGTATAAATGCCATGATACCTTATGGAAGCTTTGGAGTCTTCTAAAGTAAAGTATAAGTTATAAGCTAATGGTTTGCTTGACTTGGTTGAGTTGTTGTAAGATGAAAAGTTTATGCACACAATTTATGAGTGTTATATGTTGCTTTACTTTCTAACGAACCTCTACAATCCAAAATCAGGTATTGAACCAGGGCTTATGCAGAAAAAATACATATGACAGCACATGAACTCAAGGTCAAAGGCACATCATTTCCTCAACTGCGAGCTGGGATTTTATCCTGGAAAAACATTCAATGCCATGCTGAGATGTAGATGACATGCATTTTAATATTTGCACAAGGGCACCGCATTTTTTAAGCAAATAAGTTCTTAGGTAGGGCAAAGTTGCAAAGGTGCGTTAAGCTTTTCTGTCTTCAATTGGATTTTTATCAGTCAGTTGACGATCACTTTTTATTTGAGGCTACATACACTTTGGAGTCAAGTTGCAGCTTATTTTAAAAAAAAGTATCATATTTTCTAGCAAATTAAATTCTGATCCTGATCTTTGTTTTAAACTAAGGCTTTTTACTCTAATGATTTTTTTTCTTCTGTCAAGTGCAAGAGGTAGTGCCAATTTTTATCATTTAATTCATATTTATTTGACAAGTATAAAAGTGTGAGCAAAGAATGAAGTACTGATGTTTAGATCTGTGAAAACTGCCTCTAGATTAAATTATTACACTCCTTTAGCATTTTTCCTTTTATTTCTTGTTTGCTGTTCATGATCAACCTTTTGGTAATAAAAATTATTTCAGATTGTCATTGTTGTTTAATTATCTAATTAAATTAATTGGTTTTTTGGCATTTAACCAAACAATTGTAATGAAAATTCCACACATAGTTGGAAAACCAGGAAAAAGTTATATCCACCAAATTGCAGTCTTGATAATTAAGAATATAAATTGACCAGATTGTGATAGAGGTGACCAGATCTACTAAGCTCAATGGAAGGAAGAATAAGATCCTAACTTGATTTTCTAATAAAGAATTAACTTTAGTTAATTAAGGATTAGTAAGAATTGCAGCTACTTAATTTAAAAGCTTTGTGTTATGAAGCACATGACACACGTACCTTATCAGGTCAAAATGTTCCAGAGCTGGTTTCATCCAAACTCAGATTGTGCAACTATCTTTTTTGGGATATATATATTTTGTTAGATGAACATCTGAAAGATTAATTTTGAAAATAATTATTTTAGTGAACTGGTTTAGCTGTGTTCTAAAATCTTGACAGCTAAGAAGGGAAGCCATATACAATATAGTTGGTGTGTAATAAATCAAGGTCCCTTTACTGCAACTATTTGAGGAGTCAAAAACACACAATGTGTTCTTAGGCATGCCAAGTGTGTCCTACCTTAATGTGTAAAGCTGTGGTTAAATTTTAACTATTACAGTCTTCAAAATTTACCTATAAAGCAAAAAAACCCCTAAGTTTGAAAATATAAAAATAATGATGTCAATTAATGTTTATTGATTAGATTTAATCTGTGATTAAAGGAAAACCTGTTCTAAAATAGTGGAGAAATATATAGTTCAGATATCATTTGTGTTATTTTATGTAATCATACATGGTCTATAAATTGTTTCCATTCTGAGTCTAGCAGTAAAAGTTTTTAAAAGAAAAGATCAAAACAGTTAAATTGTTAATGCCTTTTAAAAACTTGCCTCTTTCTCACTGTACAAAATTTGTTTTGGCTTAAGGCCATGGAAAGTGTTACTGTGGAAACTGTTACTGTGAGGCTGGTTGGCATGGAGATAAATGTGAATTCCAGTGTGACATCACCCCCTGGGAGATCAAGAAAAGATGCACGTCTCCAGATGGCAAAATCTGCAGCAACAGAGGTGTGTCATTTGCATGGACTTTCTACACATATTTATGTAGCTGGCTTTTATTTTACTCTGTGCATTCTCTACAGCAGGACATAGATTGTGTTTGCTGAATGTTTCTAGTTGTTCTTACGTATTTCAGGTCTGGATATACACTTCCAAGTGGGTAGATACCTGTGTTTAGGTATAAACTTACACAAATCCACATCCACTTCTTGATTAAGCGAATGTAAATTGTTCCCATTCTCTATTTTCGTAGTAAGACTGAGCAGGATAACTTGTTATTTAGTACATCTGTTTTGGTGAGAGACCTGCCTTGCAAAATAAAATATTACCAGACTTTTGACTTTGAATGAACTGGTGCTGTAAGGTCACAGAACTTTATGCCAGTTCACTCTTAAAGGAGACTTAACCCAAAATTGAATGGGGAAAATGAAAACATGAAGCATTTAATTTCCACTACAACCTGAAAAAACACCTGTGAAGTGTTCAGTAACAATGTTGTGGAGTGTATAGAGAAGGAAAGGTGGACTCCACACAGTTTTTCTAACTATATGAGGTTTTATCAGCACAAAGTTCTGGAATTTGAATTTTACCTTATACTTCTGTCTAATTTTGCCATTTTGGAAAAAAAAAAAAGGAAAAAAAGGCCACAAAATAAGGTTTCTTTTTACTAGCTGCTGTGTTTGGCTTCATTGAACAAGGAGTTAAAAAAAATAGGGGTTTTTTTTTTGGCAATAGTCCAAAATAATTATAGTAGTACATAAGCAAGAGTCACATAGGTACCTCTCTTCAAAACAAGCTCTACTGACAAAACCTGCTGTATTGTGAGCATCTCATCATCCTGAGAGCATTTAGAAAACTCTCTTCTCATAATTATGAGGAAATTAAAAGTTTGGCTCAAATACAGAGATCATGTAGGCTCATTTAGTCTCGGAACTTGAGCATAAAATTTTTGTGTAGTTCTGGAAATAGTAGCTATCAAGGTGTCTTCATATCAGATGCTTTCTTTGCACTGAGAAAGTAATTTCTTGGCAAAGAATTTCTTGTCAAAGCAGGCTTTTAATAAAATTTAAGATTTTAATGTGTGATTATTTCTTTAAACTGACATTGCAGTTGGAGAAATTGTGTGAATAGCATAGCTGATATTATGAGTAGCTGCAACCTCCTATGCAAAGATATATTTGTGTGATACTTCCATGTCTTTAGCCTTTCATGTATTTGTGATTTTATCTTCATAAAAATCTTGTAGACTTCTGACAACATGAAGTTGCTTTCCAATAAAGTATTTGTGCTCCATTTAGTTCTACTTACCCAGTTTCCCCTGTTTATACATCTTGTGATATAAGTGCAGTTCATCTTGTCAGTCTTGAGCCTTCTAAAAATCAAATATCAAGGCTAACCTTGCTGCCCACCCTCCTTCAATGCTAAGATGAATAAATTTTTCTTATCTTTGCCCCTGCACTATCTAGTCAACCAGCTTAGACCACATGTGAAAAT
Organism: Orthonyx spaldingii; assembly: GCA_013397795.1. Taxonomy (NCBI): domain Eukaryota; kingdom Metazoa; phylum Chordata; class Aves; order Passeriformes; family Orthonychidae; genus Orthonyx; species Orthonyx spaldingii. The sequence goes on along the minus strand of VZTJ01004215.1, from coordinate 491,580 downwards.
TTAGATTTTTAAACTTTGGTGAGATTATGTTCTACATTCTGACATTCAGGACAGCTGATCTAAATTAACTTTGAAATTGTTTCTGGAAGGATTAATCACTCTCCAGAGGCATTTCCTCTTTTTGTTTGTTTGTTTGTTGGTTGGTTGGTTGGTTGGTTGAATGGACTTTTTTCTACTTCAGTAATGTCACTGAATTGTGAAAATATAAAAAATTAGGTGCAAATTTCTTGAGGGCTGTCTCAAGGTTTTTAGCACTAAACAGGGCAGTAGCTCTTTCTGCTTTGTGTCATGCATGCTGGATTGTCTAAGTCTTCTCCTTTTATTAGAGAATGTACCCATATCTATGTGTACTGTTTAATCATCCTGTTCTGTTGTCCTCAAATGCATTTAATTGTTTAGAGTAACCTAAATAAAATGACAAAGGTGTTGGCAGAGTAGCAGAAGGTGAAGCCACTCTGCAAGAAATCAACTGCATGCATCAGTAAGGTCAAGCTGCTTATACGAGCCTGTTGGCATCTCAGAAAAAGTAATGAATGTGTTGCCCTGAAGCATATTTGGATTTCTGAATAAGGAAAATATATTTTTTGGTTTGGTTGGGTTTTTTTGTTCAGGTTTCCCTAAAAACATAGGATGCATGTTCTCTGCATATTAATAAAATATGCAAATTTGTATTTCTGTCACATTCAGCTTTCTTCTTATTGTAAGCAACAGTGTGTGGCCCTGAATATTGACTTTGGAAAAGTGGAGAAGTTTACTTTCTTGTAGGTCTGTGCTGCTGTTCTTCTTAGGTAAAGAATGACCTCCTAGACATTTTCGGCTGTGTTAATTTGGATTCTCTTGTAGTTTAAATGTTTATGCTTTAACAACCATTCATTATCCCCTGTGCCCAAGCCCAAGTCATTTAAACAGAATTGATTTTTATTGTCATTACTGACAGGGCAAATTACTGTTGATGTCAAAGATGTACAACTGTTCTGTGAGCTACATTCTTTGTTGACTACTAACAAGGCTCAACAGCAAAAAGAAACATGAACAGGAAGCCAATTGGTTTGTATAAAGTATTGTTACTAAATAATCATAGAAGGTTTCAAATCAAAGAAGATGGGCACAAGCTCATGATTATCACTTGAAGCTTTGAAACTGCATTCCTGAGAGAGCTGAAAATTCACAAGTGTAAATTCCTGTAATCAAAGTACTGTGACTCTAAATTATGCAGTTAATCTTCTATCTCTGTGTCTTTTTCCCTTTTTTTTTGGTTTTTTTTTTTGGTTTTTTTTGGGTTTTTTTTGGTTTGGTTTGGTTTGTTTGGGTTTTTTTTGTTTTTGTTTTTGTTTTTGTTTTTGTTTTTTTTGTTTTGTTTTTTTGTTTTGTTTTTCATTTTTAGGCACTTGTGTATGTGGGGAATGTACATGCCACGATGTGGACCCAACTGGTGACTGGGGAGATATTCATGGAGATACTTGTGAGTGTGATGAAAGAAACTGCAAAGCGGTGTATGATAGATATTCTGATGACTTCTGTTCAGGTAAGGTTTGTGTATAAAGAGACTTATGTGTAGTTTTATAAAAAACCTTCCAACTAGTCTGATCTTCCTCTTCCCTAGTGCTCCAATTCTCATGTTCCTATCTTAAAATATACCAAGCTGGGGGGCAGGAGAGGGGTTGGACTGGGCTTTTTAAATTAAAAGACATAATTCTGTATGGTTTTCTCCATGCCATTTAACAAAATCCTGTAAATATTAAATTCTTTTAGGTGCCCATCTCCCTTCTAATACTCTTGTGTTCAGTGTAACCTAACATAAATTGGATAATGGTTGAAAATTTAATATATATATATGTCCTTTCTTGGGGAAATTTGAAAGTTTGTTAGATAGAATTGTGTTTGTTATTTCATTTTATATGTCAGGGAGATGATAAACAAGAAGAAGAAATTCAAGGAAAAGTAAATAAATGAGTCTCAGTACCCTAAGAATACAAATTGACAGGAGAACAAATAGAGCATCAATACTTGGAAAATAGGAATATGTGGCCAGCTGCACATCTGTAGCTGTAACCCAGACTGTACATCTTTGACATGTCCATCTCCCTTTTTCTTCTACTTGTACTTCAAAGCATTATATTCAAAGCTGTTAACATCCATCCATCCATCCATCCATCCATCCATCCATCCATCCATCCATCCATCCATCCATCCATCCATCCATCCATCCATCCATCCACCCATTCATCATTTGCAATTTAGATGTTCCATGTATCAGCTAACAAAAGCTGAGATTCTGAGAGAGACCTTGCATGAAATTTTGTATGGATACTAATAAATAGTAGGCAGGAGAGAAGGAGTTTGATCACTACACAGCATGCAATTTGTACACACAGGAACTCTGCAAAAGCAAATGAATGTGGTTTCAAAAGGACTTTGCAGATTAGAAACTGTCAGCTTGAATGCATCCTGTAGAAATCTGGTCTGGCCTAATTAATAACATGAAGAATGCAGTCACATCAAGGACAGTAATGATGTGGTGTATTTTCCTCCTATTCCTAGAGTGAGAGATGTCCCATAGAAAGATCATAGAAGTTGTCTGTAATAAAGAAAGCTGAAATCAACATGATATATAAAATTTTCAGCCTTTTCTTTGCCTGTTAAAAAAGTGAAAAGTTTGTCAACTGTTGTGCTTGTTTTTTTGAATAAATATTGAGGAATTGCTAGCTAATAAAATGAGGGGGAAAAAAAGAAACTTTTCTGAAAAGCTTCAGTGACCTAATTTACTAGTTACTCTTCACTCATTTGCAGCTATTAGATAGGTTTCTTTAATGAATGAGCTGGAATGATGTAGAACTGCAGTCAGGAGAGCAGCAGGAAGATTGACTTTGTTGTCAATTTTTGAATGTATCATTGGGTTGCTGTCAGAATTTTTAGCTCTTAGGGACTGATCAAAACATCAGCATCAACTAAGCTACAAATCAACAAGGTAAATGCATTCTATAGTTAAGGGTGAATACAAGAGTTTCAAACCTCATTAGATTAAAGCAAACTTGTGACATCTACAACTAATGCTGTAAAACTGAAACAGTGATGTTTGAACTCCCCCTTTCCTGGACGTTATTGCCTTTGCAGCTGCTGCTGCCCAGAGTGGTAATGGTTGTGAGAAGGCAGAGGATAAGAAAGTACAGACAGTAACAAAGGAGCTTGGGGGAAGATATTGCCATTTGACATTGGATTAAGGACTGGTAAATTGTTCTTTATTACACAGATATAACTGTAAATGAGGAAGACTTAGATATAAAAGGAAGGACTCATATGGCTTGCTTGATGTGACTAAAATTCAAGTTGAAGTATAGCTTTATTTTTCCGTCTACTCATCCAAAATGTAGTACTAATTATTTTTATCCATTCCCTTTCCATTATGTTTTAGGAAAGCCTAATTTAGTCTTAGCTGGCCATCCAAGTATACATTCCTAAAATAGATTGTGCAAAAAAATCCATTTTCACATGAAGCAGTGCGAACAATGTCTTTAGTCCTGTTTAAAAAATAGAAAAGATGCATAAATTTTAATTTTGGTTTATTGTAGTAGACAGGCAGAATCTGCAATTAAATCAAAGATTTAATAGAGGAAATGTAGTGGGACAGGTTTTTTAATTGGTTTTATGAAATAAATTTACTTACTGCATAAAGTGTGCATGCATTAGATGTGTCTGCAAAATATCCTCATTGTTTCTCACAAGTATTTGTAAATTGATTTGGGATTAATCCAAGAGTGATTAGTTAGATTAGAGAAAATAATCCATCTCTCTTAAAACCTTCATCAAACAGAGATGATACAAAATTTTCTTGTCTTGTTCTGTCTACCTAATAGGTAGGGACAGGAAACCACTTTGTCCTTAGTAGCATGTAGAAATTATAGGAAATCATGCTTTCATGTAAAGAGTTTTACTGTAACTGAATGAAATTCTATGTTTATTTAATAAAATGCAAATGACAGGAATTGACAGCCCTGCTGTAAGGATTTAACATCACACAAAGGCAACTCCCTCCAGAAGCTTCATATGGCTTGAGGTGACTTATTTTACAGTACATCATATTGGCAGCTGGATGCCTTCTTTTAACAGCTGAAGTGATATTCAGAATATTACTGAATTATTGTCTTTCAGAAGTCTTCTCAACATTAAAGTGTTTATCTTCATTTAAAGGGATAATAGCTTTCATGACCTGACACAGAAAGAAAACATGCTTCCATAAGAAGATTCAGATGTTCACACGTTTCATTAGTTACTTTGCTGTGACTCTAGCAAAGAAACTATTTTGTGAAAGTACATTATCCTCTCATAAGTATCTGTCTGGGTCAGAAAACATAAATCCAATTCACAGCCTATCAACAGGGACACATGACAGCAAAGGACAGAATCATGGGATCATAGAATGTTTGTGTTGGAAGGAACCTTAAAAATCATCTAGTTCCAACCCCTGCCATGGGCAGGGACACCCTCCACTAGACTGGGTTGCTCAAATCCCCATCCATGCTTCCCTTGATTACTTCCAGGAATGGGGCATCCACAGCTTCTCTAGGCAACCTATTCTAGAGTTTCCCCATCCCCACAGTAAAGAATTTCTTCCTAATAATCTAATCTAAACCCACCCTGTAGACAATAGGAAGTCTGTAATGCTTTCCAAGGAAAACAAATAACTAATGTAAAGAAAAGTTAATTTGTGAAATTAATAAGACATATTCTGGAAAGTACTCTGATGACTCCTAGAATGCTTGCTTCCTCCCATTTTCTCCTTGTGAACTGATAAACTAATGTTTTATAAATTAGTCTTAAAATGCAAGTATGGTTAGAAAGAGACACAAAATCTCTGTTACTATGGTTTTCAAGAAGAACACAGAAAGAGAAGTGGACATTGGAGCAATGCTTTGGTCCTGTGTCTAATGAATGATGACTGTGAAAACTGTGAGAGTTGTAATCTGCTGTCTGAGCACACGAAAATAAATCTTTGATTTTGTGGCAAAGAATGTTGTTTTGCTGATTCTCAAGCTTTTTTCAGTGCCAGGAACATTTTGTATTGCCAGAATCTCACTGCTTTATGCAAAGAGCATAAAGAGGAAGAAGGACAATTATCTTTTTTTTTCTTAGTTTTTCTTGAGAAAAACTCAAGAAAAATTGGATGTGTTTGCATTCATATAGAGGAAATATACATGCAGGGAAGAGTCCAAGGCATGCAGTGAGATACCAAAAACCATATCCAACTGTCCTGTTGAAATGACAATTGATTATGTCCAATGTTTGACTATTTTATTATTTGTGTATTGCTGTTTAATAGAAGGCACTGGTTTCAAGCTTGGAATTGATGTGACATTGCTTGTCTCTGGTGGATCATCTTGATTGCAAGTAGATAAACGATAGTATTGATACATTTCTAAGAGAATATGCTGCAACTTTGGTAGAAAAAGAACATAAAGTTAAATGAAGTATTGCCTTATGGCATTCCACTTTTTGAAACAGTGATGAAATGTATATTTTTATATACATTTTGCATTAGATCATGTGCTAAGTGGAAAAACATCCCTTAAGGACAAAAACAGAAAAGGGAATATGGCTCAAATGGAAAGGCAGACCTGTGCTATTTTCAGAAATGAAAGTAGATATATTGAATTGATTGTATTTTTTGCCAGTCTAATTAATGAATGAAGCCCCAACTTTGATAAAGTTCATCCAATTATGAGGTTTTTATACCTTATCAGAATGGAGGTTAATCTTGAATTGAATTCATTGTAAAGGTCATGGACAGTGTAATTGTGGAAGATGTGACTGTAAAGAAGGATGGACTGGGAAAAAGTGTGAACATCCACGTTCGTGTCCAATGTCAGTTGAAGAAAGCGCTAAGAAATGCCAAGGAAATTCTAATTTACCTTGCTCTGGAAGAGGTAAGCACATTTCTGGAAGAATTTTCATGCCCTTTAAATGTACTTCCATTAAAAGAATTTTTGCAGTTGTCCAGCATTACTAGTACTGAACAATGCGTATTTTCTTGACTTACTGTGCATGAATCACACCTGTATAACTTCTGACTTAGGAGAAGGGAGGAGAAGACTACAAAGATCACTCATTTGTCCTGCTTTGTGTTTTATTTTACATATCTTAACATTTATTTTGGAGGTTTTCAAGAGTGCTTTGAAAATTGCTGTAGTTAAGTCTTTACTAAAGATACATTAAAAACATGAATTTATTCTGTGCATTTTTTGACAAAAGCAGCATGAGATTTTCAGCCTGTATAAAATGTTGTGGCACCATTGTGATAAGGACTGTTTGGATTTACTCTGCCTAAAAAACTGCCCATTAAGTGCAGGACTGACTTCTATAAAATGCAGCCATGCTTCAGCACAGTTTGCTAGTTGGCCACTGGCTTTTCATTTGAAAACATTTCTTTGTGACACTGTACCCTTTTCAAAAGCTTTGACTAAAAATATATACAAAGTCATACATACAGTTAAAATACATGTTGCAAGCAATTTTTCTCAGAAGGGAAAGGACCTACTAATTTTCCTCTGTCGCTGTGTGAAATGTGGTTTTCTGCAGAGAGAAGAGAGAAAAGTAAATACGAGACAGAATATTGCTAGAACTGGTAATTGAAGTTGTTATGAATTCTGCCCGTTTAAGTATTTTCTGGGAAAGGTCTAAAGTTACTCTTGAATTACTGCATTTGACCCTGAATGTCAGTTCATTTGTGATTTCTTCTTTCACTAATACTATCTAACATAGTCAAAAATTGTAGGCTGTCCACCCAAGTTAGCTCTGTGATAATTGTACTATTCTCCTCCTGTAATTATGTAGCAGCTCATTTACTTCATAAATGCAGCATTAGGAGTATCTTAAAAGAATTATGTATTAACAGACTGTTGCTTGGTTTTTTTCTTAATTAAGCTGCAGTTTTCCAGTTAATTGTGTCTCTCTTTTTCTGCTAAAATTTTTCAACAGAACTTTTGGCTACAAGTTAGTTGGAAAATGGTCATCTGTAGAGACTTAATTGCATTTTATTGTTCATGCTTGCAAGAATGATAACCAGATGAAAGGGGCATTGACTTTTGATTTACTTTATTTCTATTTTTTTGAGTACTGGATCACTTTTTTCCTGTCCTTATGAATGCTGAGTGTCTCTTCTTTCATCTGCTTCACTACAAGCTGTATAAGTTAAGAGCTTGGAGTCAGATCTATGATTCAGTTGCATTGTCCTCTATGAGAGTCAAATGACAGAGGAAGAATGAAAATCATAAAAGCAAGTTTAATTTGAATAAATATACAGTATTGAATTTTTTAAATTAAGTATAATAAGAAGAGTAAATTTAAAGATTATAACCTTAATTCTACCCTCTTGACTTTCTGAAAAAACACCTAATGATGCTGACAGTGTTCTCTTGTTGAGATCCTGGCAGTGAAATAAATAATTTTGAGGTGAAATCATTTGACTGAGTGATCTATTGGTCAAAATTTTCACAAGCAATATCTATGGGAACAAAAGGCTTAATTGATAGTGGCTTTCACTGAACTTTGACTTCCAAGCAAGAAGAGTTCACTAAGGTGTCTGAGGAGTGCAAAAGGCACAGATGTGGAATTAGGCCATAGTGTGATAGCTGCTATAATGAAGGAACAAGAGATTCTGCATTCCAGACTGGAAAATAAAATCCCCATGAAAATTTCCATTTAAAAATGGAAAGCAGTATCTTGTTTTAGTTCTATAAACAATTTTCTTTAAAGAATTGGGAAGATATTTTAGTGTACTGATCTCTGTTTGACTGGACAGTGTATTTTTTTAATCTGGACTCCTTGGATTTCCCTGTCTTTCATGATATTTTGGATATAGCAAAAAGTGTAAGAAAGTTTCTGAACTGCTAAAGTAGGGGTTAGTTCCTATGAAAAATTGTCATTGGACTTACACAGTTAAATTTGGTGCCATTTGGAAATCCCACTACTTCTCATGGACAGAAGTGTCACACAAGCAAATGAAACAAAATAAGTCTTTCCAATCAAACACAATCTCTTTCAAGTCTTCATGAGTGGGAAAGGCTGTAGACTTATAACACCAGCCCCAATTTTTCTGATGCCCTTTTTGATGTCAGAAGATTGTGTGACTAGGAAAGGAAAGTTCAAAAAGGAAAAGGAAATGTTATCTTTTCCATTTGAAAATGATCATACTAGGACAGTAATCCTTGCACAGGTCAGTAATCCACTGTACTGCTGAAGAATTTGAGGACTTAACGTTCTTGTTTAGTGGGATCTTTTGGTAGGCAGTTCATGTATAGAATAGGATACACAACAGAATGCCCAGAGATGCAGGTGCATGACTTTCTGATTTTGCCGTGTATTGTGTTTCTCTAAAGAATGTTTTCTGTTAATCTGTATCCTTTGGCTTTAAATTTAGATACGTTTTTGGGGGGGTTAGCAATGGAAACTAAGAGAATTGGCACATGCCACTCAGATTTTGAGAATCCCAGACTTCCTTAACTATTAGTCATGAAATCTCAGCAAGAGAAAAAAGGTATGGAGAAAAAAAACAGTGAAAGAAAGTGGGTTTTTGTAACCTTAAATGTATCAGGGGTACCTAAAAGTTGTATTAAAATTTTTAGAGAATTAAAAAGATTTTGTGAAGAACATAATTAGATAATCACTATCTATAAAATGCTATAAATTAGAATTTCTCAGTCTGCATTTTACTCTTCTGAGGGTAGATGGAACAGTGAACTTTGTTTTCAGACTGTAATTCCCTTCCTGATTTTCCCCAGTCACAGGAATAACAAGCTGTTTCATGGGTGCTGGTCAGCATGTGGGGAGAGCAGAGAGCCTGCCAAAAAAAATATTACCATGGTCTTATATTTCTTAGCTGCTTCAGTAGGTGAAGGAGAGAGAGGAGGCTTTGTATTGACATGCTGAGTAGTAAATGAAAATGTCTACATGCTGAAATGATGTTATAAAAGCAGAGGAATTATAAATTCTCTCAGTTACCTCAATCAGATTGTCTATGCCATCAGTAGTTCCTGTTATACGTAAGGTGAGAGAAGGATCCTAAGTACAAAACATACTAAGTACTTTCCAAAAATTACTTTCCCTACAAAAGTCTTTTGAGGGTGAGGAGAGATTCTAGGCATCTTCATTCATATAAAGTGAATAATTCCTTCTACACTTTTATTCCCAAGAGTGTTACTTTATTTTTTTAACTTGCTACATGACTTTTAACTGCAGGTGTAATACTTTCATTTTTTTCACAGTGAAAATCTGTCACTTTTAAGAACACACTCTACAGCAAGACCAGTGTCAGAGATAAAGGAAAAGACATACCAAAAAATCATTATGGTTAGAAATAAAGAAATAGTATATTGTTGTCAGGATTAAGGAACAAGACAAACCACTTTTCTCTTTAAAATGCACATCACTCAGTTGAGTTTCCCCTTCAGGTACAAAGCAGATTTAAAAATAGTTCTAATAAAAAAGCCTTCAGGAAGGGAACTGAAAATAAAAAGAGTAGGTTTTGAGAATAATAGATGAGAGGGGTTTTTTTTTAAATAATCATGTTTTCCTCACTTACCCTTGGTGAATGCAGCCATTCCATGACAGATGTCCAAAGACAGATAAATGACAAATCTTCTTACTGGTATTGTCTTTTACCATTTAAATATATTTTCTATAATTGCTTCCATTTATTTACCACATGGAGATAATGAAACTATTTCTTTATTGATGAAATTCCTCCTTACACTCGTGCTCTAGCATTGCCTAACAAAAAAATGAAAGGATTTTTTGGTTCTGTACTTAAAAAGATTTCTGTTGTTTTTGAAAATGCCCCTAAGTCCCATTTTCAAAATATTAAATCATTAGTTCAAAAATTGTGTGGCATTTTGAAAGTTTGCCAACAGTGTTACTTTGAAGTAACTTTGCTGTTCCTTCTCTATTTAAAATTATTAGATTTTGATTGACTTAATGGAATAGCAACAATGTTCAATGCATTATTAAAGATTCCTTGTGGTGAACTAAGACAGTGAATCAATCCCTTGTGTTCTGTAATGCTATTGCCGGTCTGGCAAGATACCATCTCCTGAAGTCTGAAAACAAGGGTCGGTCGGTGAGGACTCCAAAGAGCAGTGCCATTGGCCAGTGCCTGCTGCAAAGACTTAATCCTTTTCTGGAGTATCTTGTGTGTACTGTTTATGCTGCTCTGAAACATCTCATTGCATACAAATTGTTGTATCAACTGCTGTAATTCCAGTTGAGAGAACGTAGAGAACACATTCAGAAGGAAAGAGAAACACACTTGAGATAATCATATCTGTGTAGTGACAAGAGTGGATGGAAACTGGAGAAAAATAATCTACTGAATAACTGCCTAAAACTAGGTGCAACTAAGCAATTCTCTTCTGACTTTTATGAAGTCTTACATGACTGATGGAAAATATGACATAAAATATTCAGCTTGTAAATAATTTTTGTGTTGGATCATTAACTACTATAGTTTCATATAAACTTTTGAATTACATCATTCAGTATATATTCAAGATTTTTAAATCTATATAAACTGCAATGTGTTAATGCTGATCTGTTCATCTCTCCAACAGGTAAGACCCTGCAGTTAGGTATGATGCCTTAAACGGGTAGAAGGGCTGCTGGTGGCATGTGCCACATCATGAGAATTAGTTCTGTTCTATTGCCTCTGGAGCCTCATTGACTATAGATTTATGGCCTCACAGTTCTGGTTCTTTTGTTCTAAGTGCAGTTATTAGTTAAGGATTTTGGGATCCCCCTCTAGTATGTTATTGCCCAAACTGATCAACAACAACAAAAGTTCTATTTCTATTAGACACTTATAGAAAAACATTGCTTCTAAAGCCTATGCCTTGTTGACTTAGGAAGGGGAGATGATAGTAGAAGTTACTATTTGAATAATTCACTATACTTTCTACATGACAGGATGGGGTCAGAGCAGAAAAGTGTAAACAATCCTAAGGTAAAATCTAGGTTACTACCCCTGCTACTAGCTCTTTACTGCAGCCTCTTATTATGCAAATTGTACTGTTTAATTGAAGTGTAAATTACTCTAATGTACATCATCTCTGAATTTGGTATGCTGTTTTCATTCATTTTGCATGACCCCTGCATTCTGAAGGAGGTCTTAATTAAAGCACTATAGTCAACAGCCTGGCAGCAAGTAGCATTATTAGCTGGTGTAACAAGAACAGAACACAAATTCAAGTCGTCTCACATCTCTAGCTTTCATCTCATCAGCTTTGAGATCGAGCTCCTTTCTACATCTGTGTGCTTCAAGCAAAGAGGCACTCTTGCTATGCTATTACTTTCCTGCTGAATGAGCTGGTATAACAGTATTTTTTATACAATTTGGAATACTCTTATATGCTGGACTGGCACTCTGCACTCCACTTATTGTCTGTTGAAGTCTAAGAAAAAAAATAGAAATAAATAGTTGCATCCCACTCCTTTTAGATGTGTGTACAAATAGTTTAGATCACTGATTTTAAACAGCTTGTCTGATTCAGGCTCTGTTTGAGCCTTTCTCTCTTAATTGAAGCAGGATCCTCTGAAAGCTGTCTTTTGTTAGGAAAGCTTGCAAACTTCAAATTTTAATTTTCTTTCTTTTTTTTTAATCAGAGAATGTTCAGGAACTCAACACTTCAGGTTTTTCTCTGTAGAGAAAGCTACTTATTTGTTTGTGACCCACCTACAGCACTCCTTGCTATTGTTTTTACCTTATACTGTTGTATTTTTGGGAGACATCAAGTAGGGATGGAGGAACTAAGGGAAGACTGTAAATCAAAAGAACATTTCATTTCTTCATTGAACCTTTACTTGCAGTGCTTATAACTCAGTAGTAAAAAAAGTGGTTCATAAAGTGCTTTGTTTCTGCATAAGTGCTGTTTTAATCTGTTCTGGTAGAAGCAGGGTGTGTTGAAAGATGTCTGTGTCTGAGATGTAGGTCATATTCTAAGAGTGAGGTAATTCTGTAATAGAAGTTATTCCTGTTCTGAATTTTCTCACTTGTTTTCATGGTGAGAATTTTGAGAAGTAGTAAAGAATTGAGGAAAAGTAATATATCTGGTTTAGGGTGATACTTAGCAATTAAGGCTGTGGGATAAAACCCCAGTGTAAAAAAGGAACCTTTAAACCACAGTATCGGTGGCTGGTAGAGTAACAACCATGGACACCATCTCACCAATGAGAATAATTTGACATGCTCTTTTTCAATATAGCATGTTTTCATTCAAATATATCTCACTAGTAAGAAATGCAGTAAAGGACAAAACAAATTCTGATGTTTAAACGAATATGCAGATCAATTATTTACATATCATGTATCTGATTATTCATATGTGATATGTTAATATGTAATTGCTTATTATCAGTGTGGTAGGTGTCTGCTACAGACCCTGTGATGAAGAAAGGATGTAAATGAAGCTTTGCAGTCTCTCTTAGAGCTGAAGGAAGCCTCAAGTTTGGAGGCCTTGCTAATCACAGCCCAGCTTACATGGTTTTGTTTCTAACGAGCTATATGCCCATTGGAGTGTATTTGGAGGCACTGATTTAGGGAAAGTTAACCTGAAGGATAAGAATGGTTAGGGTACAAAAGGCACAAATCTATAAAATAGCAGACTTACAATTCAGGGAGGAATGTGTTTTTCTGATGGCCGTAAGCCTTGACCACATGAAAGATACCTCTTAATTTTTCAGTCAGTGCCTCTGAAATGCTACCACCTCTGGACCCATTGCAAATTTCTTTTTGTGTGTGATGTTGTCTTCCTCATTCTTGTTCTCTTGATTGTAATTCTTCCTCCAGCAAAGACCTCTTTCATCTGTGAAAGACCTTGAAGGCCAGGACTGCCTTCTTTCTGACAGCTAGCTATCTTCTCTACATAGTCTCCTCTGTATCCCAGTCTTGATTCATTTTCTTTGCCTCTATCTCCCCAGTTCAAATGGTGTGACTTGCATTTGCTGTTCTTCAAAATGTCGGCATTCGGTGATTGTTAGTGTATCTTTTGACATAATTGGCTGTTTTCCAGGAACCCCTGTTTTTTCAAATTGTTTGAGCTTGAGATCTTTAGCAGAGCCGGGAACATAATAGAGGATGCAAACCGGGAAAAAAGAAAATTGTATTTATCTTTTGTTTATGTGATATAAAAGTCTCAATATTGAAATTGTTATCCAGGAAAACAGTATGTGAGAAATAATAGTTTTGCCTAATACTGTGTGTGAGTTTGGGTTAAATTTTCAATGCTTGTTCTATTTGCATTCCAGTGAGATTTATAACTGTAGATTATGACTATATTTTAGAAGAATTCACCTATATATTAATATATATTCACATATATATTCATGTAAGTAATAGATCACTGTCTTAAATTATCAACAAATTATGTTGTTTACAACTGAAAGAACATGGTTAGTATTCAAAATGTTCAAGCAAAGCTTTACATAAGTGAATACTTGCAAGTGCTACACTTTGCTACAGGCTGGCAATTTTAGAATGTTTTCCTGTAGTGGATTGCTGTAATTATCATAATTGCCATTACCTAATCAAAGACTGGACTGACACTCATTTGTGCTAGACGTCCTCTAAATCTTTCGTCTGGTCTGTCTCTTTCATTTGATTAGATAGTGAGCTTCAGATAGACCCACAACACATCAAGGCCTCTGATGGATGGGATGTGCTTATAGAGCCTAGAAAGCAAATATATTGTTGTCAATGCTGGACAGAGAAACTGCATGCTCTTAAGCAGTAAATTCTGACAGTCAGAGATTTGAGGTGAAGTTTCTTTAGTTTCTGCTGAAGGATGCCTAACATATATTAAATATACTTGCTTTTGATATAATAAACTAATTTGTAAGGAGGTAGAATGTAAGCTATGCATTCCAGTCAGTGAAGATATAACCAATTAAAATTAATAATAAATTTCAAAGTAGCTTAGATTTTTGCTGCTCCAAATTGTCGTCCTATTTTGGTTCACTTGAAAAAGTGATGTCTGACCAGAAGTCAGGATTTATGAATGTCTTGAGTACTTGCAGAGATATGGGAATAATTCACACTGACGAAAAAATTATTCATTGCAATGTGCAAGGGTAATTGTAAGAAGGAATGCTTTTGAAATGCATACAACATGAGACATAGATGCAAGTTCATTTTGCATTTATAGAAGCGACACAGCTATTTAAAATGGAGTATCTTTAAGTACCTTCTCTCATGACTTTGGTATATCAAGTATTTTTAGTCTAATCACAGTAATGGCAGACATTCCAAAAGAATCTCTGTTGGAAAAAATAAGCGAGTGAGATGTGCACACATGTTTATGTGGGAGAGCTGATTGGATTTCACAGCTTGTTTACTAGAACAAACATCTCCTGTAAAGTCATGAAGTTGTATGGTGCAGCAAAATCTCAGATTATGGTCTGTATTGTCCAAAATGTTTACTCATCCACATAAGAAATGTATGTATATTGAAACATTAGCACATGAGTCAGCTTGCATTTGCAAATGCAGAACTGACTTGTGTGTGCACAACAGACTCAGGTCATCATATTAAATAGATGCTAGTTATTGTAAACACAGAGGAATGTTCTCAGTGAGGTTCATCTCAAATTTATCTAGACATCAAACTATGAGATACTTCAACCTTTGATTTTGGTGGAATGATAGTACTTCTAAATCAGAAGCAATTAGCCCATTTCTTCTATACTTTTGTGTTAGTATGAGATGAATTGTCATAATTCATACTTTATACTACTTAAAAGAATTACTATCAGGCTAATATTTAGATGCCTGGATTTGGGTTCTATGAATCATGCCAATTTATGAAATTATTTACCCCAAATGTAATGTCTTGCTACAGTATAAATAAGGTTAATAGAAGTCTACTGGAGCAAAGAACCTCTGCTGTTGATACACAGATAAGAGTCCTTTTCCTGAACAGTTGTCATTTGTAGAGTGTTTTGAGCTGCCTTGGCAGTGATGTCTATACTAGTAAGTTAAATAGTTCTGTGTGTCACCCCAAGGCACTGCAACCTGCTTGTCTATAAAGTTGGGTTGCTAGAAAAGCCACTGGCCCACTTTTGCCCTGTGCCAGCTAGTATTCTCTCCAAATAATTCCTTATTATATTTCAGGAATTAGTGTGGGCTAGTTTCTGGTCCCAGCAGTCAGTCTGGATGACCGTCTTCACGGAACACGTCTTGATAGGACAGATGCCATTTCTTCCATGCCAACTGGCCTCAGTGCCAGGGAACTGTCCCAGTCCCATTTAATTGACTAGTAAAGAGACATCTATCTAATACTGTACTGTTGTTGTTCTCATGAAGATTGACTTTCTTTCTGCACTGAGGTTGGTGTGGTATCTAGGAAGTATTCAGGAAAAGATGAAACAAAGACAAGAGTTTCCAGCACACAATGTCAAGGACCCACTGCTTATTCTGAATCTGTTACTTGCTCTGTGCCTTCTTCAAGGCAGCAACTTGTGTAAAATAAATGGATCAATTCTGACCCAAAATTGATTTTGTATAGTGTGACAGATGATTAATAGGTTTCCAGGGTGATTGAGTAATTTGATTTCTACCTTCTTCTGTGCTTATGAAAATTTTTACTTAAAAATGTCTGAAGGACCCTGGAAATTCAAATAAAACCAGTTTTTAAGCTGAAAACTGTTAAGTATTGCAAATATCCAGATTGTTGGTGAATACCATCACATGTTTTTCTAGAATCTGCTTTTTGGAAAGGAAGCCTGGACTTGATAGAATAATTTTAGAGGTCCAACTTTCCATGGTAGAAATGACATACCACCCTTTTTCTTAACTGGATTTAGACATGACCAGGTTCTAATCTAATCAATGCTTACTTGCTTACCTGTTTCATAATTTATTGCTTGAGGAGTTCCTTATTTCACTGCAAGTATTTTGCTGTGTTGTGCTTATGGTACAAAATGAGTTGTTCCACTCTCATGGTAACTGCATATCAGTAGGGTATTTGAAGCACACAGGGCCAAAGATTAAAAATGTCTTTAAATTCTGTTAGGAAGAAAGCCAATAAAAAGCTAAGCCAACTTTATTTTTCTGGTAGTCAAAAAACAGACTTGCATGTTTATATCAATAGTTACATTCTGCTTTATTAAACCTAAAGTGCTGCTTGCCAACTTTGCATGAAGCACTGACTGGTACATTAGAGATACAGGTATTTCTACGAGTCAGAACACTATAAAGGTAATTTATTAAGTCAGTTAATCTCATTTTCAAAGTACGTAAGCTTTTCTATCAAGAATAAAAGTCCATCTTTCTTTTAACAAACTTTTAGAAGTTAATACATTTAGCAAATGCTGAATTTAAATTAGCATGACCTTGATATTTACGCTGAACTTTTACCGTATTACTTTCAGAGGTTGCTTCTTTGATGTGAACACGCATAGTGATCAATATATGATTTATAAGGAAAAAACCCCAGTATCTTGGAAAAGCTTTTTTTTTTTTTCTGATAAAACTAAAAAGGAAATGTTGTGAGTTGCTGTTAAATAAGAATGTCTGTAAAAAGATATTCTTTAGATTTTTAAAAGTCTATCAAACACCTCTTTATAAAACTCAGCAACATTTTTATGTGGATAGTGCTTTAAAGTTTTTTGTTCCCTGTGATTTTATAAGCAATTGTGTCCTTGCTTTGCATAGAAAAACTGAAACGACAGCATAAGCCCCTTGAGAGAGAGATGTATGGAACCGTTTCCTTACTTTTACATGCTTTTAGAGATATTTGTGTATTGTGAGACCTGAGTATAGACTGGACTAAATAGTTTAAATGGAAGCAAGGAAGATGGAGGGAAGGGCAGCTGGGGGGAGGTATTGGCTTTTGATCTCTCATTGAGAGTTTTTGCAGTTATCAGTGAATAGTGGGAAGTATGATTAGCAAATAAGAGCCTAAATACTTTCTATAATCTTTTTTAGATACAACCCTAAATATTTATATGAAATCTTGGGCAATAACTCTAAGGTAAATTTGTTTTCTGCAATTTTTATTTGGAGAAAACTTGTGCAAGGTTCAGGGACAGTTCAAAGTCAAGAAAAATCAGGCTGAAAGCCAATCTCCATACTGAGAAATTTCTAACAAAAGTCTTCATCCCAGTCAAAATCTTTGTTCCAGAATTTGTGTTTCTCTTTCTGAGACAGGGTTTCACAAAGAGGAGCCAGAAATTGCTGTAATACATTATGTCATTTTTGTTTCCTGAATGCCACTAATGCACTTCTTTTACAGGAGCTGCTGAAGTTTTTCTAAGCAATAGGCCCATGGGTTCAAATGTTCTGCCCTTTCCTTGCCACCTTCATTTGTCCAGTGCTCAGAATACTTTCAAGAGACAGCTTTGTCAGTTGTGTTAGGAAAATTATTTTATGGCACACTTGAAGTCAGATATTTGTCCATGTCTCTGTTCCTTTTAGTTTGTCATCTAAATCACACTTCATAAAGCCAATAAAGGAAGACATGACCCCAAAAAGTAAGTGCTTCTGATTAAATCATACTTTCAGTGGAATTTGCTGTTACCTCAGCTTTCTTCAGTTCTAAAATTTAAAGCATAGTGTTGGGTAAAACCAAGCAAAACAACTGTCTTACATTATACAGCTTTTCAGAAAGACAGATAAATACCAGATTCAAGGAGCTGCTGTTTTACACACATAATAATACTTGCTGAATCTGGTCCCTCTGAGACATAGAAGCAGAAAGGGGCAAGCAAATCAGATAATAAACATTACTGGTGTTGTTTGAACCTTTGGATTTTTTGGCTGTTTTGGCTTTTTTGTTTGTTTGTTTGTTTGTTTGCTGGTTTGTGGGAATTTTTTCTCTCTCTCATGGGTCATAGTCATGTTTTTAAAGCTAGAATATCTGAAGACGTGCTGCTCCTAATTTTTTATGGAGTGCAATATGTACTTTCTTTCTCATATGTACTATAATAAATAATTAGTATCTACTTTACTTACTTATTGTAAATCAGTCATTACCTAAATGCATGTTTCAAAATGACAGTGCTTTAACAATGAATGTTTTTGAAAAGTTGTAAGACAGAGAATTGAATGTAAATCTATGTGTCTGGTGGAGTCCCTTTATTAGTTTACTCAAGAATCTTTTAACACATTTTCTGCCTCATTGATGCAGGCCAACACAGGAACTGTGTGTTTGGAATTAATTTGTTAATAACTAGCCTTTGATTGCTATACATGTCTTTCATCTCATTGTGAGAGATGTACATTTAGTGACTATGCCAGTACTGTATCTTTATAAGGCTATGGAACACACAAAAAATCCTTCTTTCTAAGTGGATTGTGAACCCAGTCTGTTATCTCCCACTAGGGACTTGTTTCCAAATATAAGGCAAGGATTAAGAATAGACATTGAAGAGAAACCTGGAACATAACACCTTCTTTCAAATTTGGAGCTTTCTTTTTAAAGAAATGACCTGTACTTGTTTGCAGTGTGTGGAAGTGGCAACCTTACCCCACCTAGCAACATATAAACACTGCTACTTATTATTATTGCCGGTAGATGGCATTCTTTATATTAACTAAATAACTAACAGTTTGAAAGTTTTTTGGCTGGTTGTTTTTGGTTTTTTTTTGCAGGGAGGGAGGGTGGATGATAGACATTTGCTTTTCAGGGTATTCATGGAAATCATATATGCCTGATATTTTGAAATGTCTTTCAGAATTCCTTACTTTAATTCAGCAAAGCAGTCTTACTTTTTTTTTTTCCTTTCCAAAGTGAAAGCAATTATGAAATAATGTAATGATACAATTCAACTTACTCAGTAGTTTTTACTTTTATTTTGGGTGAAGAAAAGGAAAGGGTTTTTCTTTTCCTCTTTTGGAAGCTAGAATATTTAATTGAGAGTTCAGAGTTAAATATTATTGCTGCTTTCATTCTAGAAAACATCTTTGAAGAATTTTTTTCTCCCCTATTTCTTGCTATCTGCAACAAACTATAGACACAACCATTTCTTCTGTAGGAGATCTGTGACAGAACTGAGGGAATAACTCAGTGACCCGAGACCAGTTGTAGTTTATAGCTCTTCTGATGTTTGGTGGGTTTTTTTTTCCTGTTTGAATGCTTAATTCAAAGCCCAATAAAGTTGACAAGGAGATGTATATTGGAATCAGAAATTTTGTGACATGTTTTAATACATACTGAAATAAGAGGGCTGCTCTCAAAGAAAGGTATGTTGATGGAAGCTAACCAGAAGATTTTTCATGCATTAATCATAATGGAATCCATGACCTTTGCAATGAAAAATGAACAACTGAAGTGTAGAAGATATTTGAAGATCCATTAAAATTCAAAAGATATTGCATATTCCAGTACGTAATCCGGATATAGATCATTGTGGCTTTTGCCTGTGCTGAATTTATTTTACAGGCACCAACAAGTAAATAGGAGCCAGAAACCCCTGACGGTGTGTGGACTAAAATTCTAATTTTCCCAGCTGGAATACTGGACTATAGTACACTTGGTTCAGTTTGCCATCAGGTGTGGATACATTCCATCACATTATGCCTGTAAAAGTGATCTGTAGTCAGATGTGAGCTGGAGGTGAGTGTGAGCAGCAGCCTCTCAGATTCTGGGCAAATGAGCCTTCTCTCGCTGGAGGAGGTACTGCCAAATGCAGAACTCTTTTCAGCTATCAACTATTAGTGACAACGAGTATGTATCTATGAAATAAGGAATTCATATCAGTGATGGCTCAGTTTCTAAACCTAGCCTTTGAATTGCAGTGACTTTCGGCCCTTAATAATGTACAGCTGTGTCAAAGCGAAAAACTGAGTTAGAAGACACTCTGTGCCACCAGGTCAAGTGAATAGCTCTGAAGAAACCTCTTACCTCTCTAACTCTGAAGAAAAAATTAGACTTTTACCTGACTTCACATTTGTGCTTACTGGGAGAAAAATCTATTATTCCCAGGACTATCAGAAGTCCTGTGGGTTGTGACCTGGTTCCAGTGCTGATTCTTGTCATGACCTTGTAGTTAGAGGAGCAAGCTGAGAGCCAGGGAAGAGGAAAGATATTTTAATTATGTTTATGATTATGAACAAAATGCCCATGGAAAGAATACTCATGTCATCGGTAATGCTCTGCTACCCAGAGGTTATTCCCTTTACCCATTTGTACTTCATTGGAAAAGACCTTCAAAAATGGTGCTTTCTTAGGGAAAATGCTACCTCAACAAATAAGGAATCACATTAATTTATGTAGAGAAGTAAGGTATATTTATTCCCCACTGCACAAAGTTTCAGATTATTATACAGAATATGCACAGGAGCATAATCAAAAGTAGCTCAAAGTGTCTCCGACCCTTTAAAGTTTCATATAAGCTTTGAATGAACTCTGAAGATAAAGAGATTTAACATAAACCAGAAATACCACAAATATATGCAGACATTTCTATGTATGTCTTGACATACTAGAATTCTGTTTTCTGCTTATCTACTGAACTGGAGGTGCAATTTAATATTTGTCAACTAAATTTGATTTAATATCCTAATACATGCCTTTGCCAAAAAGCACAGGCTACTAATCTGCTTTATCATTATTAGATTGATGTTTAACTTGAGTTGGCATGCAAATTTTACCAATTCTGGATTGCTTCATTCAAGTTTTTACCTCTAGTAACATTTTTTGAGCTTGTGCCCAGATGAGTAATAGTTTTGTTTTATTAGTTTCAGCATGTTTTATTACTTAAAAGCTGTTAACATAAGCAAGAAATATGCTAATCTTTTTTCCGTCTTCTTCTGGATGTAGAAAGAATGGGAGAGCTAATCTGAAGTGCCTGAACTTTATTTTGTATTAGCTATTTTTTTGTTTCACATCACAAATTCCAAGATATTTTTTGATACCTCTGTGTGACCTTAGCTGATCCCTTAGCAATTGGAATGGGATGCATCATTGATTATCATATAAAACAGATATTTTCAAGAAGTAATCAGCTTAGAGGACACTTGGTCTTGTATATATGAAGTGGTCAATTTGTTTGTTGACTTCCTACACTGACTAGTCATAAGTGACTGATTTTTAACTGGAGATATCACCATAATCTTACAGTCAAGAAGGTATTTGTCCAGTTTTTGTGAGGATACAGAGGAATAGTAATTGAATAATTAACATTCAATCATAACTTTATTAGAATTTTCAGTAATTAACACAGCAAAAATGGTAATGGTGAATAGAGGTAAATAATAAGCAGTGTAAATATGGCTCTGTCGTTTCCTAAGCCTTAAGAGTTCTTTGGTTGCAATGTCAACCGAGAAAGATGCAGGGAAAGAAAAGCTCTGAAAAGAGAGAAGGAGGGGCATTACAAATATAAATACAAATGTATTAATTAACATTAACACAGGTTTTCCAGAGGTCTGAAATTAAGTACATTATGTTGAGCAGTTGCAACTAAATCAAAGCAAGTTGTGCAAAAATCTGTCACCCATAGAATTATCTCATATGCTAAACTTCAGACGTTGGTTACAGTTCCATTCTTGAGTCATCTCAGTGAATATATTTACAGTAGACTACAGGAATTTCAGAGGAAACCTCTCATTCCTGATGCTGAGCGCTGTCAAGCTTATGTGCATCTTGAGGAGATCATCAGCCTTCTGGGCAGCAAGCTTGAACATCAGTAAATTTGCAAATTGCATCAATTTCTATTGAGATCAGATAGATCATTTATCAGATGGCAAACTTTCAGGGATGATCTAATAAGCAGCTACTCTACAGAAAGAAAAGTGATCTACAAGGGTTCATCCTCCTGTTCAGCAGTTTTTCTTGTTTCTATGCTTAACTTGTAAATACTTAAGATTAGTGTTATTTTCTGTATAGCAAAAGTTATGAAACTTGACATGGTGTGTTTGGGTTAGCTAGATCTAGCTGCAATGCAAATAGGACATGCAAACATAGCCAGTGGTAAGTAATATCTTATTTAAGATCTGAGGCTCCTTTAGGTGTGAACAGTAACTCACACTAAGTAAATGACCTTATAAAAGTGCTCACTGATGTGGAATTGCATGTTGATTGTCATTTTGTCATATGACATGTATCTGTATTTCTGAAGAGCTCTTTCTGAGATGCTAAATGTGGTTCTTTCTCAATGGGAATGAGTCATATCATCACAAATTTGATATTGTGGCATTTTTGGGTATTATTACATCTTGTCCATCTAGCTTGGTGTTTTAGTCTTCAGAATGTTACACATTGACTAAAGTGAATCAGCAAGGTGACATAATGTCTTCTAGATTAATTTAAAAGGATTGTGGAGCAATAGATCTTTTAGGTAATGGAGTGCTGTAACAATTTATGGTCTTAAAATCCTGTAAAATAGAAATTTCTCTCCTCACAGAGAGGTGACTTCTTGAAAAGCTATCTTTTATGAGCTAGAAAAAGACTATATTACTTCCCATACAGCAGGTTTTCTTTGGGGATTAACATGACTAGATGTCCAATGGTGGAACATTTAGACATAGTTATGGTAGAAGACTGTAGGCATCATATTTTCAAATGTAAAACTAAATTTTCATTTATCTTGCTTGTGCCTTTATAAGAATTCATATCTGTGAGCAGATGAGTGGAATTTACTTACACAGACATTCACAGAATGTCAATATTGCTGCACTTCTATTATTTTAAATTTAGGACAAAGCTTGGCTTAGAACATCAACAGAATTTTTCATTCTGCCAGAGGCAAGTAAAGAAGCCAGTGAGGGACCTGATTACAATCTTTACATGGAATTACTTTATGTCAGTAAGGATTGTGCAGTGCTAAAGGCAGTGCAGTCAGCATTACATTATGGAGAACATGTTGCAGTTTCTAAACTCTTTTGTCAGAATCCTAAATGCATTGTGCCTCATGCCAAAAACTTTGCAAGACTGACATTTCAGCATGGTTAAAGCCCTTGAGTTCTGCTGAGTATTTTCTATAGAGTTTTGCATGTAGGAGGCCTTCAGGAGGGTCTTCATTTGATGAAGTAAATGTTTGTGAGGAAATAATTAGCTCTATATTTCTTCAGGTAGTTTTTGCTAAATTTTCATATTAATGATGTATTTCTAGAATATGATTTGCCTAATAATGGCAGAAATGTTTCAGTGTAAGGCACTATCATCAATAAGAAAGAGTCACATAATCAATATAATGTAAATCTTCACTCAGCTTTTTAAAACTCCTTTGGCCACAGTGGGGACTGAATATAGAAACATTTATGACAAGGTGAAGTGTTCCTGCTGTATCTGAATATCTACATACAGCTCAGTAGTAAAGCAGTAAAAAAAGATAAAAATAGGATAAACCCTGAATAATGTAAAATGGACTTTGAAATTGAAAAAGAAATTGAAATGTGAAAATACTGGGAAAATATCCATTCTCTTTTTCTCCTGTGCTGGGTGCAGGTGTCAAGGTGGTGGTGAGGGTCACGGGGATGGCCTCTGTGAGGTGGGGGTCAGTTCCAGATAACTCCAGCCAACCCACCACAGGGCCCAGCTCAGGCCCTCAGTCACAGGGTGGTGGTGCCTCTGGGAAAGTGTATTTAAAAAAGGTCAGAAAATGATGGACAGGGAGGAGGGAAACAACGAGTGAGGAACAGCAGTGTGAACATTGGTCAGAGAGAGAAGGAGAAGGAGAAGGAGAAGGAGAAGGAGAAGGAGAAGGAGAAGGAGAAGGAGAAGGAGGAGGAGGAGGAGAAGGAGAAGGAGGAGGAGAAGGAGGAGGAGGAGGAGAAGAACGAGAAGAAAGAGAAGAAAGAGAAGAAAGAGAAGAAAGAGAAGAAAGAGAAGAAAGAGAAGAAGGAGAAGAAGGAGGAGAAGGAGAAGGAGAAGGACGTGCTCCATGGCAGAGCACACATCCATTTGCAACCCATGGAGGACCTGCACTGGAGCAAGGGAGAAATGTGAGGAACAAGGAGGCAGAGAAGAGATGACCTGACCAGAACTTCCATTGCCCTTTCCTTCTGTGCATCTTCTGGCGGGGAGGAGAGGAGTCTCCTGAGTGCAGCAGTGAAGCTGAACATGGGAAAGGGATAAGATATGTTTAGTTCTAATGTTTGTCTTTTTGTTTCCCAGTACCCAAATTAGTAATTAAATATCTGTTTGATATTATTGGACATTAAATATTCATTAGTAGTAGTTTTATAATATATTTAAATTATAAAATATAGAAAATATTTATATTATTTTTAGAATTAAAATTAATTTTCTTTAAGCTGGGTCTGTTTTGTCCACTGAATTTAACTTTGAAAAAACAATTCACAATTCTGATGTTTAGATTCCATACAGACACTTACTGCAGTCATTAGCTTCTGTTTAATTTATGAATGAAGCTGTATCTTCAAGAAAAGCCTATGACTCTCATTTGGAAGGTGAAACCAGAATTTTCCTTGACTGCATTTTGATTTTAAAAGACTTTTCTTGCTATAACCATTTGCAATCCAATTACCCAACAAGTCATTGATACTGTCTCTTTTACTCCATACAAGAATTAAAAAGTAAACAAACATTCATTCCAGGACTGGCCCACTAGGAAAGATAAAAATAGGTTCCTAGTTCCTACAAAATCAATGCTGTTTTAATTGATTCATTTGTCAAATGGTAGTTATCCTTAATCAAGATGAAATCTAGACTAAAAATCATTGCATGAAATTTTGGGTAACAGTGGCAATTGCTGTTGTGGACTAAGATTGAATAATGACTACCAATACCTGGTCTGAATGATACAGGTACCTACTGTACCTGACAGCATAAACTGTCAGCGCTTTTATGGAATTTTGTTACAACTATGTTCTGCATGGTCTTGGTGGCACATTAAAAGAAATATCTGGGTATTTCAAATAAGCAATCCAAAAATCATCATTCAGGAGGTGTAGCCATTGCATTGTGCTTGTTTTTGAGTACTAGTATGTTTGAAATAAGGTCAAGTAGTCGTAACCAAAGTCGGAATTTCTTTACAATTACTGCTAAATAGCTAACAGGATAGGAAGGAATGATAGACAAAAAATTAAGGCAAACATCTCTAACAATACTAAAAGATGATGCTATACTAAACATCACTAAGTGATGTGATTAGTGGAACCTGTTCTCCATTCCAAAAGGCCCCAAATAATGGAGTTTCTAACTGGGCCTGTAGCAAAGTTTGCTGTGCAATTTTTACACTTACAGCTATATGCAATGCTGTGAATTTCACAAAGAAATACACCAGAAGATAGCTTTGTAGTTTTGCAGGTAGCTTCAAGGTAACCTCTTGCTTCAGACTGAGGTAGCTCAGATCCCTTTCAATGTTTTTTTTTTCCAAAGACACCACATTAGTGTTAAGGAAGGATAAAATACTGCACGGTGAGTCTTTTAAATGGCACTATTTGTGTCCGAGTAGATGTGTAATGGCAGGCTAATGATTCTACTCTGTCTATATGTTCAATAAACCAAACTGAGGCTTATATTTAGGCTCTGCATTTAGTCACCAGCTTAATTTCAGTTACACAGTCATCATTTGTATTCTCTTAGTGCCTCTGCTCTCCACTGGGGAGTTAGAGCAGTGTTTCTTTAAGCACTGTAAGCCTATGTGGTTACAAGGGATGACTTCTGTCTGAAGAGGTTTCCTCTTTAAGGAGGGACTGTTCTGTTCCACTGTCAATAAATAAGGGCACATGGGCAAAAAAGGGAACATTTGCTTCTCAGGCTTAGTGTTACCTGAGATTTTAATTGTTCTCTTGTCTTCTGTGTTAAAATGTCACTTTCTCTGCTCTGAAGTTTGACAAACTATATGTTTTGTTGTGAAGCCTGATATTCCCCTGTAAGAAATCCATAATCAGATATTTAAAAACAGCATGATGGAATATTTTGAACTTCTAATCTGAAATACTGAATAACATCTGCTTTCACTGCCCATAATGGGGTTCAAGAACCTTCCTAATTGCCTACCACCGTAATGGATCCATGAGGAGTAATTACAGTAATTAATATTTCAAAACAACACAGATTAATTAGATTGCACCAAACATTTATTACTATCTTCATATTTGCTCTGTCAGGAATTCTTTTCACTGCTTTTTATTTAGTGTTATTTGGATTTGTATTTGTTGTTTTGAACACATTTGACAAAGAGAAATATTGGGCAGTTCTAGTAATTAGGACAGACTTAGTACCTGAATAAGAAATTTCAAGATGGTTATCTATTTGATTTATCAGCTCACACCTTCTAAGTTCTGTCAGCTGATTCAAAGAGGACTTTGGGATACAATAAGGAAGAGCAAAAATTTCAAAACAAAATGAAAACTCTTACAGAATTATTTGTAAGTGCTCTTTGATAGCATCTGAAAGAATTATCTTCATTTTATGAGTGCAAAGTGCAAATGCATCAATGGCAATGATGTTTACAATTTAACCTATAACATCAGTGTATGCAAAATCATATAAAAGATTACATATTCATAGCTGCATTCAAAATACTGTCCATAATGATGATTGTGTTTCCATTCTTAGGAGTCAATGAGAAATGTCTACACCTCTTTCAAAGTTTTGACCTTCATTTGAAGGTGATGAAATGATCTTTCTGATTATTGTTTGAACTCCTTGGGGAGACAAGGGGAAAATTTTGGGGATGGAGCAAGGCAAGGAGTGATTACTCCCCTCCCTTTATTTTCCCCTTTGTTTTACCTTCCTGGAAGGTAAAACAGGTTTGACACCTGGAGAAAAATGGGCTTCTCTGTACAGTCAATCAAGCAAGAATGGTAAAATTCATGAATGTTATATGCCCTTTTCTCATCTGATTTTTTATAATTATTATGTCTGCTTTTGGATCCATAGGCAATCTTGAAGGGGTCCTGCTCTTCTGTGAGGGATGCATGGTAGGGAGCTGAGTTTGGTGACACAGAGCTTGTCATATCAAACTGAATTATTATGAATCTTTCAAAGCTCTTCATGGTTAGTGAAGGGATACAGAATCTGATATACTATGTTTATGCTGAATAATGATATCTGTGTGTTTTGGCAGATTTATTCAAACAACTGACTTAACAGATACTGCATGACATGTGCTAACCCTTAGCTTCCAATTTATAAACAGGGTAGCACAAAAATCTTTCAGTGTCTTCTGTAAATATACATATGCCTTTCATCAATATATATTGTGAGGCTACAGTCAAACTGCCTTAACGTGACATCCCAGGTCCTTCTATGGGTAGGTCCCAACTTCTGGGAAAAGAGAAAAAAAGGGTGCAAAACACATGCATGTATTCCTTAGTCAATTTGTTGGGTGCAGAAATGTCTGAACCTATTTACTTAGAGTTTTTGTTCCTATTAAAACTATCTTTTTTTCCTGAATCACTGTGAAATCTACATTTCTCTTCTCAACTATTTCAGACACATCCTGCAGATACAGCTAATTAAGACCCAGCCACTAGTTGGAGTTCCCCTCAGTGCTTTCCACTGATTTGTTTTTGTTTATGATGTGCTTTGTTTGCTTCATTTCAGTGATACATTTGTGCAGTCTTATTTAGCCTTC
Source organism: Orthonyx spaldingii (assembly GCA_013397795.1). Lineage (NCBI taxonomy): Eukaryota > Metazoa > Chordata > Aves > Passeriformes > Orthonychidae > Orthonyx > Orthonyx spaldingii. The sequence continues at coordinate 464,055 of VZTJ01004215.1, read as the reverse complement.
GGAGCATCAAGTTACTGGAGCATCAGTGCACACAGCATGAAAAGAAATGAGTCATTCACCCATTCCCAATCTTTTGTTTCCTCAGCTGATTGAAGGGTTCAATAAATTACTGTGGTTCATAATGACTGTAAAAGTTAAACACTATTTTTATCTATTCAGCTGTGTTTTAAATACAGCATTGGGATCTATCATTCTGTCATGGAGAGAGGCTCTGGAAGCATTTGACAACTTATAATCTTTCCTCCTTCACATATTCATGAGACAGAAAGATTATGCATGCAAGCAATAACTTTACACATTAATTATTGAGTCAGATATCAGGAAGACCATAACTTCATGAAAGACAATGCACAGAAATACTTCGATTTGAAGAAAAGATGAAGCTCAAGGGCAAAGATCCCAAGGTTTGAATAACAACAGATAATTTCCTGTCCTTCCTCCTCTATCCTTTATCTAAGTCTCAGACCAGAATATCTACATTATGAAAAGTCCCTAAGGAAGAGCAGAAGTGAGCAGCAGGAGATACAGCTGTTCACTGGGCTCATTAATGGGCTTGGGCAATGCCTGACTGGTGCCGATTACAGATGGTGTAATGAGATCCTTCTCGCAGTGAATCAGTTGTGTTTCTCAGCATGCCACAAGGAGTCAGCAGGGCCATGACTATCACTTTCTACATTCCTTTCTTCCTGGAAAGAAGATGAAGCCAGCCAGTTGCCTTGCCCAGACTGTGCAGCAAGAGTTGTGGGCTTCTACTACATCCTTCTGCCCTCTATATTGCCTCTTATTATTTGACTTAATGAATCAATACACCTGTCTCGCTACATTGAACAGTGATAAGGTAGCCTCCTAATTTGTTCGCGGCTGTTAGTGACTCATACTACTAATTTCAAGTAATTCAGCTGGCTGTATTGTGGAAGCTCCTGCACTCATTCTGAGACTATTACTGGTTTTTTGATGCTAGCATTTATAATTCATCCTGGTATTATACAGGAATAATTCACTGAAATAATTTGTTCAAAAGAGAGAGAAAAGAACGCTTCTATTGCCATTTCATCTACACACTGCACCACAAAAACAACACTTGGTAGGAGTTAGCCTATGCTCCTGAATAATATGCCCAGATTAAGAAATGGAGGTATACTGAGCAATTCTTTTCATTCAAGTGACATTTGAATTGGACACTTCCCACAGCCCTTTTTATTCCAATACCATGGACAGGATATGAAATAAATTTAGTGCAGAATGAAAGATGGCTGTTGTCTTTAACCTGCAGAGTGTCATGATAATCCCTATAGATCAGCGCTCTTTGCTTTAAAATAATAAATACGCTGTTTCTAGTGATTTTAGGTGTTTCTATATATTGCTTATGATAAGAAAAACCAGTTACAGTTATCTATATACTTGTATGTAAGTGAGCAAACACAGTAGCAATGACGCTTTGACACCATTGCATAATATGTGTGTTTTCAGCTATATATCCTGCTATACAAAGCTCAGATAAGGAGATCTGAATTGTGTTATTTGGCATTGCTAAGCTTTTGTATTTCAGAGGCTTTATTCTACTCTCATGTTTCTTTTGCCAGAAGTTGTACTGGTGTCTTCTAGAATACTTTTTTTTTTTTTTTCCTAAGATTTGCATTGGTGTGCTTTGAACTCCACAGCATTCTGCTGCACAAACTGGCTGTTCATGACTCGGATGGGTGTAGTCTTCACTGGGTGAAAAACTGGCTGAATGACTGGGCCCAGAGTGTGGTGGTGAGTGGACATCCATCCAGTTGGTGGCTGGTCACCAGTGTTATTTCCCAGGCCTCACTGGGGCCAGTTAGTCCTGTTTAATATTTTTATCGAGGAGCTGGGTGAGGGGATCGAGTATACCCTCAGACAGTTTCCTGATGACACCGAGTTGAGCAGGAGTGTTGATTTGCTGGGGGGGCGGAAGACTGCAGAGGGATATGGGCTGACTGGATTGATGGGCCAAGGCCAAAGGTATGAAGGTCAACAATGCAAAATGATGGTCCTGCCCTTGGGTCGAAACAACCCCATGCAGTGCTACAGGCTTGAGCAAGAGTGGCTTGAGAGTTGCTCAGCAGAAAGGATTGGCAGCTGGCTGACCATGAGCCAGCAGTGTGCCCAGGTGGCCAAGGACATCACTGGCATGTTGATCTGTATCAAGAATAGTGTGGCCAGCAGGACCAGGGCAGTGATCATTTCCTTGTGCTTCGCAATAGGTGAGATCACACCATCAGTAATGTGTCCAGTTCTGGGCCTCTCACTTCAAAAAGGACAGTGAGGCGCTGGAATGTGTCCACACTAGGGCAACAGAGCTGGGGAATGGTCTAGAAAACATGTGCTATGAGGAGCAGCTGAGGGAACTGAAGTGGTTCAGGAAAGATAAATATTTGGGCTCAGAGAGGACCTCATTGCTACAAGTACCTGAAAGGAGGTTGTAGTGAGGTGGGGGTCAGTCTCTTCTGCCATCTCTCAAGTGAAAGAACAAAAGGAAATTGTCTTAAGTTGTATCAGAGGAAGTTCAGATTACACAATAGAAAAAAATTTTCACTGAGAAGTGGTTAGGCATTGGAATAAGTTGATGAGGGAGGCAGTGGAGTCACTGTCTCTGAAAGTGCTCAAGAGGTGTCTGAATGTGGCACTTGGGGATATTGTTTAGGGGTGATTATGGTTGTGCTAAGTTGAAGAATAGATGATCTTGAAGGTCTCTTCCAACCTTGATGATTTTGTTATTCTGTGAACTTGTCTTGAGATCCTATAGTAGACCTTGTGCTCGAGCATAGGACAAACCATAAGGTATTCATTATAGTGCTACTGACTGACTCAAAGTGAGAACGCTGAATATCTTTTTATGCAAGCTATTTGATTCTTTGATCAAAGAAAACTGAAAAAAAAGTTGAAATTTCTTTATAGAACATTTAGGAAGATTAATGCTGTCATAGTTTAATTCTTATTTCTGATGGGATGTCTTACAAACTTTTGTCTTCTCTAGTAAATATATTTACAATACATGTGGAGCTCAGTTTTAATAGTGTAAGTGTATTTCTTTCTAGATGGGTTCCATCTGTAACTCTGAGCTTTTTTTCTGAGGATCTTGCACCCAGTGGGGCAAGAAAAGTAAATTACTTGAAGTGGAAGTATTGCTGTTTTAAAGGTAGCTGGAAAAAGCAACACTCTAAGAATTAATTTCTGTGTTACTTAGAAGTAAGTAAAATATGTTGCTCTGTTGACTCTGGTCCTAATTTATATATTTGGGAAAAGCATAACTTGTTAATAAGAAATAGTATAAAGCTTTTGTCAAACAAATACATAACTTCATTTTCAAAGAAGTGCAGGGTGGGCATGCTGAGTTCTATAAAATACTACATTTCCCACATTGTTTCATATTTTTTTGACAAATCAGAAAGTGTTGAGTGCAAATGTGTATTGTGCAGTACCACCACAAGCTTTTGGGAAACCAGCATTTGTTTTTCCCAAAACTCCCTCAATGATCACTAATTAATCAATAACATTTTTTTCCTCACCTCCTGTGGGAAAAATATCATAATAATTAATCTTGAAATTCTGTGAATTTTCTGTGTAATGGAAACCCATGAACATCTTGGTGCCATGATAGTTCAGCAGAAGAAAAAGTTTAAAATGAAAGAAAAATGTTTTAGTAGGACAGTGACCACACACTGGGAAAAGTTGCCTAGAGATTTTATGTGATTTCCACTTTGGAGTTGTTCAAAAACCAAAGTGGACACTGTCCTGGGAAGCCAGCTGTAGGTCACCCTGTGCTGAGGAGAGGGGTTGGACTGGATGGTCTCCAGGTGTGTCTTCCCACCTCAACTATTTTGTGATCCCTGTTGATGGCACCATGACTTAGATTAGCTGAAAAAACTTTCCCACAAGGACACATTAATCTGTTGAGTTTTGCAGCATTGCTTCATGGTAACAGTTTCATTTTTCCGTTAATACAAATGAATTCATTTCAATTAAAGATAATGGATTGCAGTCCCATAGGAGTAGAATACTTCATCCATCTCTTTTCTAATTTGAGATGGTGTGAATTCATTTTAATAGGCTAACATCTGAGAGTAGTGTTGTTATGTACGTCAACGCAAAGGAGAAGACAAAATAGCCCTCAGGGTGTGTATCTCTGGTTTACATATCTATGCAGACATTGCTGTTAATTTATCTTATGCTGTGTTTCCTTTTTAACTTGTGTAACAAGTACATGGAGACTGATCAGTCACTCATCAGTTAACTACTCAGGAACTCGCTCCCTTGCAGCAGGCAATCACCACGACTGCCTGGACTTAACATTCACAGCAAGAGGGGAGCTGAAGTGGGGACTTAGGAGAGCTGCTCCTTCTGTTTTTCAGGTTTTGGAAGCATACATACCTCGTTGGCTTGATTACAGTTCACTTTAGACTTCGTGCTGCCTAGAGGGGCTCTACTTTACTGAGATATTTGAAGCCACTGACATTCTTAAATTTGAGTTTATTTTCATTAGGAATCTATATGCAGAAAACAAATACATGATCTTCCACACAGCTTGAGTTCCAGACACATCTCCCTAGTTACCACGGATTGCATCTAATCAAGATCTTTGTATGGTATGTACAGCTGTCTAGGAATTAATATGATTCTTCAGAAAATATATAATTTCATTAGGAACATAGACCATGAAGGAGCTCAAAACTCTTCAGCTTTGCTAAGAGTTTCTTCATAGGGCCTTTTACAGAAAGTCCTGAGTTTGTGTTTCCTACTGTTAGCCATGCCATGCAAGATCTAGCTCCAGAGATGAAACCACATTAGCATAGCAGCGTGCTTGACTTCATGAAGTCTGGTAAGTATCTGTGTTCATGCTGATAACTTAGTTCTAGATCCAGTTTTGTTTGGAAAGATTGTACAGATCAATCATTAAAGCTATTATCTACTTCCTAGCAGAAGCAGAAGAAAAGGATGAAGGCTGACATGTAATTTCTTACCCTTTAGTGTTAATGCAACCAGGTCTTGTTCTGTGTGAAACTTTTTACAAGATCAGGTAGTGATAGGACAAGAGGGAATGGCTTTAAACTGAAAGAAGGTAGATTTAGATCAGATTTAAGGAAGACTTTCTCTACTGTGAGGGTGGTGAGGCACTGGAACAGGTTGCCCAGAGAAGTTGTGGATGTCCCATACCTGGAAGTGTTCAAGGCCAAGTTGGATGGGGATCTGAGCAACCTGGTCTAGTGGAAGGTGTCCCTGCCTATGGCAGGGGGGTTGAGGCTACATGATCTTTGAGTTCCCTTCCAGCCCAAACCATTTTATGACTCTGTGAAACAGTCTTGCACAATTTGACTTGTGAGCAGATCTCATGATGTTGCAGATCTGTGTGCACACACTACAGTATCTGCCAAATTTTTCTCAGTTTGGAAGTTATTTTAATTTGACATTTTTAGGTGGTGATGAGGTTATTTTCCCTAGAATTATATAGGTTTCCAGTGTCGTAAGTCATGTGACCATTTGATTTTGATACAGCATGCTATAAAAGCTCAGCATTTTTTGCATTTAGCCTTTAAGAAACACTTGCATACATGTGGTCTTGCATGGGATTTACATAAAGAAAATACCTGTGTCCATCTGCACTACCAATTTTCAGATCAAGTTCTTTTGGGGGAAAAATCCTTGTGAAATGATTGCATTTGCAGTATAGAATCACAAGCATAGAATCATAGACTAGTTTGGTTTGGAAGGGACCTCTAAAGATCATTTAGTCCAACCCCTTTGCAGTGAGAAGGGACACGTTCAACCTGTTCCAGTGTTTCACCACTCTCAGAATAAAAAATATCTTATACCTAATCTGATTCTACCCTCTTTTAGTTTAAAACCATTACCCCCGTCATATCAAAATACTGTATTTGGCTTGTCTCTTGACATTTGAGGTGGGGCTTGTTTAGTTTTGTATACTGATTTATTGGTCTTCTGAACTCTGAACCTCTGCTCAACAGCAGTGGCTTTTTTGGGGTAAGCTTGGGTTGCCTTTCAATTAGATACTAAATTGAGGCGGGGCTGTGTATATAGTTTCATGTGTATTACACTGTATAAACTATTCAGATTGTGGATAGTTTTCCATTGTGCCATGAAACTTCTTAGGAAAATACATTTCTTTTTCATTAATTCCAGCTATAAATAAAGTAGTAGAGAAACAGATAGAGATGGGTGTAATGTTTCCTGTTGTGATCTTTGAAACAGGATGGATGAATGAGTCATTCATTTAAGTAGCGGTGCTGATAATGAAGGCTTCAAGAAGATATTAAATTCTGTCGTTGTGATCTGCCCGTGCTCAGGCTCCGGATCCTGAAAGCGACAATCCCAGACTGTCCAGGTCTGCTGCAATACAACCTGTTCTGGCAGTTGCCTGCTGATGCTTTACCTGTTGACCCCTTTTACCATCAAAGATTCTGAAAGCCAGACTATTACTGTGCAAAGTGGAGAGTCCTGGTGTCTCTGGCCGTGATGCTGAAATGCATGTAGCCTCACTGCTGGGTAGAAGGCAGGGCTGCTGCTCTTGGGAAGGAAGCAGAGAGTGACTGACTTTTTAAAATAAATGTGTCATTTCTGTAAGTGTTTGTGTGTGCACTGCAAGAGTTTTGGTGTGTTTTGCATGCTACTGATGTTATAGTACATGTGGTTGCTGCTTGTTTTCAGCTGATGTCTCCACTGCTCTTTTTCCTCTCACAACTGAGTATCAGTTTCTGCCCTTGTCTGATCTACAATTTCTGCCCCCTGTAGCTTATGCCTCCCACTATTTCTCACAGAAAAATAATGAGTTCTACTGATTATTTTTCCTTATTTCTTCCCACTCCTTCAGCACCAAACCTCACTAGCCTTCCCACTTCAGGAAGGGGGAAATGAAAACAGCAACAAAATTAGTAATTCTTCTGAGACAGACTCTTATTTTCTACTGTCAGTGCTCTGCCATAACTCAGGTTCCTGGGGAGAAGGGTTAAAATTCAAGCAGTTGCTAGAGTCTTGCATCTTCCTGCACAGAAATTTAATAACACACCAGTTTTTCAATTGTATGAAGCTACTGAGGGGAGGCTTAAATAAAATTTTCTTATGACTATATTGGCAAAGAGAAGCTAAACCATCTTTTAAGAAATAAATGCTCTTTAGATCATTACTGCTTCCTGTTATAAACAAACAAAGTAAAACAAAACAAAAAACTTTATTAGCTTGGAAAATAGATTTGTAGAATTAATTGCTTTTTAAGCATAGCATTAAACTGTTGCTTTTATATGTCTGAGTTCTTTAGGGTACTTTTCTCTATAACAGCAGTAAAAGTAGACCCCACATTCATACTCAATGTGTTCTACTTGGTTAGCCATAATTTTGGGTCAGTTTTTGTTTGTTTGGGGCTTTTTTTTTTTTTTTTTTTTTTTTTTTTTTTGGAGGGTGTGAGGGTAACTCTTGGTTGTTTNGGTTTGGGTTGGGTTGGGTTGGGTTGGTTTGGTTTGGTTTGGTTTGGTTTGGTGTGGTGTGTGGTGTGGTGTGGTGTGTGGTGTGGTGTGGTGTGGTGTGGTGTGGTGTGGTGTGGTGTGGTGTGGTGTGGTTTGGGGGTTTTTTTGTGTTTGCTGAACAGAACTCTGACATTTCCTGGAAAAGGGCTGGGATGAATTTTTCATAGTCTGTAAAATTCCATATGAAGAAACATGGCTTTAGCACAAATTCATGGTATTCTAAAGTCAGAGATGGCATCCTAGTGGTGAAAACAATGTTTCTCACCACTAGGATTTGCCTGTTTCGCATCAGTTCAATCTCTCACAGTGAAAGCCATGAACAACAAATGATACTTTACACATGCTGCAAAGCTTCCTGGTTCATCTCCAGTGGTTGTTGGGAATCAAAGTCTAAGATTAACAGCTGAGTTTGTCTCCACGAACAGCCACCATCCCCTTCTTGCAAGGCATGTGGGGATGTGAGTTTTTTTCATAACACCACTTTGCATGCTGACTGCTTTTAATACACTGGTTGCTAGCTCTCTGTTTCTCAGGTGCTGTAATCCTGCTCCTTTCTTGTAGACAAGTAGGTGGATGGCTAATGATTGTCTGAATTCAGATCCAAGGTGAAACTCAGAAGGTGCTACCATGCACCATGATCCTGAAGGTGGTTTGGGGCAAGTGTGTGGGAGGTAAGGTGGCCATAGCAGTGACAGAAAAATTGTTCTCAGACAAGAAGAATCAGCTGGTAAAGTTTTGGTGCAGGAAATAGTGTTTCTTTCTGTTAGCCCAGTGGTCTGTAAAATGATGCATTGCTTCATACTTCGGCAAGATGAACGTCTTGATTAATCTGAGCAGTCTTGCTATGGAAATGGAGCTTGATTATTTATTATTATAGCAAATATATTGGCTCTTTCTGTAGATAAAGTAATTTTGATTTGGATAGAAGTTCTTTTGCTTTTAGAGGATAAAATTGCATTTCTCTCTCTTCATGCCACTGCTTGACCTAGCTATTGTGTTTAATTCTCTTTTAATGGCACTTTTCTTCAAATTGGAAAATTTTTCCTGAAAACACCTGGGTTTCCATTTGCTGGAACATCTTCCTCAGAATTACTCATCCTCATCCCTTTGGCATATCTTTCTATTTTGGAGATTAATTTGCCTCATTTTGCGAAGCGGCAGTCCAAGGTTCTCCTTCTTACTTTGTTCTTTCTTTTGGCTGATCATTTCACTTTCTGTTCTCTCACCATCACCCACTTATTCTTCTGTGAGCTCTGCTGCTTACTTACCTCTATTTTCTGTTCCTCAGCCATGAGAGCAGAACTCATCACTCTCTACAACTACCCAAAAGGAGGTTGTAGCGAATTGGTCTCTTTTCCCAAGTAACAAGCAGTAGAATGAGAGGAACTGGCGTCAAGTTGCACCAGGGAAAGTTTTAGACTGATTATTAGGAAAAGTTTCAGACTGATTATTAGGAAAAGTTTCTTCACTGAAAGGGTCATCAGGCAGTGGAACAGGCTGCCCAGAGAAGTGGTTGAGTCACCATCCCTGAAGGTATTTAAAAGACATAGACCTGTTGCCCTTACATACATGTTTTAGTGCTGGCCTTGGCAGTGTTGGGCTAATGGTTGGACTTGGTGTTCTTAAGGGTCTTTTCCAACCTAAATGCTTCTGTGATTCAGTGTTTTGCAGGCATTTTTGCTCTTCTCTCCTTCCATTTCACATCTTAATTTCTCAGAGTGTTTGGATCACTCCAAACTTATCCTTCAAGCTTTATTCTTCTCTGTAAATTGTTTTGCTTTTGTGTCCTGACTTCATGGCCAAAAGTTTTTCATTTATCTCATCTGGGTATGTGCTGTCAAAATCTTTTTTGCCAGATTTACAAGTTTTCAGTATATCTGGCCTTAACTCTACTCTCATATGATTTTATTACCCATCCAAATTAAGCCTTCATCCTTATCTCTGCCATTAGTCTGGGAATATTTTCTTTGGTGGAATTTAGATTACGTTTATTATATGTACATATTCCAGAGCATGCTTACCATAATGTAAGTGGTTGTTTTAATGGTCTTCTCATCATGTCCTCTCTTCTGCTGCCCCTGAAACCATTCAGATAATTTCTCCAGCTCCTACATTTAAGTGTAAAAGCACTAAAAAAGTAAGAAATAGCTCCCAGGAACCTCTGCCACATTTAAATTGACATCTCCATTGTGTTTCTGCTTTGTTGACTTTCACTGTTTTACCAGTGAGTTTTAGTTAAGGTTAAAAATGTACTGAAATAAACTTTTATAGGGCTTATTTCACAAACATGGTTTATATGAAGGGTTGAGTTCTTTCATTCCTCTCCACTGGAATAACCTTGCTCTAAAGTTACGAAATAGGTGGAGGGGGTAGGGAGTTGCATCTACCTTCAGATTTCTGTAATAGTAACTGCTGTCTCTGAGAACACTATGTTCTCCATACATTCATTAGTGGGAAATAGGCAGATTTAGTTTACAATTTACTGGACGTGCTTAGAAAACGTACTTTGGGGGAGAAAAGGCGCACAAATTTCTACAGCATGTAGCTTTGATGCATTCTTTCTCTATGCAGAAAGATAAAAACCTTCAGAGTTCACTGGGTATGGCTGGATTTCTCCTCTCAGTTGCTCTTTGACTTGGCAGATTTTTTTTGCTAGACTATTATGGTGAATATTGCTTTTTCCTTGAAAGGATTGCTTTTTTTTTCCTAGCCAGCAATCTCATTTCTGATGAAGTTTTAAATATTTAATAGAGCAGTTGGTCTGTAGAAAGAACTATTTGCATTGTCTTTGTGTTCTTACATGATGACTGAGGAGATTGACAAAGCAGTACGTTGTGTAATATCTATACTTATTTCCAAAACAGAAGAGGATAGATGTTTTCAATTTAGCATAGAATTCCCTACAGTACTTATCAGGCTTTACAGTCTTAACATTTTTAATCAGTTGTAAAGGATCCTCTTACTCTCTGATTTATATAATAGACCTTTCTATTTTTGCTTCATTTGACTCAGAATGTTTCCAATAGTATAAAAAATTGTCATTTTGTTAATCTTACTTTCATCTTTGATTTTTTCATGTATCAATGTTGATAACAATATCACTTCTTAAACAGTGAATTTTAAAGACAAAAATGAGTAGTCATAAACTAAAAAAAATTCAATATTTAATATCATGCATATGACTGAAATTTTCCTCAAAATCTTCTTGACTAAAGTTTTCAAGGGACTAATGACTGGTCATGTGTTTTGAATCCTTCAGGTGCTGGAGGGCTTTTAATGTTTTCTGGGGAACACTCGGGACTCTTCTTTTTCTCTCTTCCCTCTTGAGAGAAATTATGGGAGGAATTGTGAGTTATATAAAACTTCCCTGGCACTCCCGGAAGTTCATCTTGTGTGGTAGTCTAACAGTCCCTGCATTAATGGGAAAAATACTTACTTGCTCTCTGGTTTCCATTCAGTTTCAAGCACCTCTTTTGCCCATTGATGGTGTTTCCTCTTCTCCTGTCCAGTGGGTGACACTGGCCAAAGGCTGAGGCTCTTCCAGACATCACTGTTTTCAGTGGGCTGCCCCACTGAGAACAGACACAGAGTGGCAGAGTGGGTCAGGACTGAAAGCAGGTGATAGAGAAGAGCCAGTTTGGCTGCGCAATGAGACTTCTGCATTTTGCTTCTACAACTTAAACACACAGGTTAATCTGTTGATTGTGGCTGACCAGCAAAATAAAAGTCTGTTCCAGCCAAGGCAGAAATCTTGGCAGGAGCACGTCTTCTTTAGTAGTGATCTTTCTAGAAATTTTGGAGCTAATTCACACTATAAACCTGATTTCTTGCTCTCAGAATTAGCAAGAGTATTAAGGTATAGACAACTGCTTCAGTATTGGGCTCTTCATAGGAGTTGTTTGAATCAACTAAGTAAAAAAAATTGCCTTAATTTTAGTGTTTCAGAGCACTGATGTGTTTGTCAGGAAGGTCTGGAGACTGATCTCAAATCCATCTTTTTTTGTGGTGGAAATAGGGGACCGCTCACTGGTAGGCTTTAATTACTTGTTGCGTATGTTTCAACTAGCTTGAAAACGGCTGTCTCTGATTGCTGGGTTTTGTTCAGATCATCCAAACAGGAGGCTGAGTGTAAATACATGTGGCTCCTAATTATACCTGTTCTCTCCAACTCAGTCTTACCAGTGTCCTTGCCTGCTCATGAGTTTCTATCAAGACAGATGAGCAAAGAGGGAGTTACTTTCAAGGACTGTAAACACCTGTAGTGCACACCTGTAGAGTGATACATAATTTGCCTGGCTGGTCCTTTGAGAACCCTTGGGTCACTGGTTTGTTATTGTTTTGAACTCTCCCTGAAATCTGTAAACTCAGGGTTACTTGCAATGAAGAATTTACTACTAGTACTTCAAATTGTAGAGAGGGAAAATGAAGGATTGTATTGTTTTCTAAAGATAAACTTTGCATTTAAAATGCTGTAGTTCTTCATTCAAATTCCTTCAAAAGCTGTTATTTCTTCATTCCATATTAGATGCTTTTCCGCAGAGCCAGCCTTTTCGAGTGCTGGGAAGAAGCATTATTTCACAGATGCCATTACATTTGGGGCAAAGATTTTAAGAGCATAAGGCAGTGTCTCTACAACAGATTAAATAGAGAGCCTTGTAACAAGAGGCTAGTGCGCAATCTGGCCAGTTGGCAGCAAAAAAGGAAAAATTTGCTTAAGAGTAAGGGTAAGAGCATTTTAGCTTGGAACAACTCAGTAGATGATGCAGTTGCTAGGAAATATCTCTCCTTTCTGGAAAAAGTCTTGAGGTGAAAGCTAATCAATAAGGTAGATATGGTGTGATGTCATTTGTTGCCATGGTTTCTGAACTTAGCAGGCTGTTATCTGCAAATAATATTGATAGTTGCTATGCAGTTGAATCTTTTCATATTGTTGTTTTACCATTATTAAGCACTTTAATCTTAGCTAAAGCATCAAAGAACAGACCACTTAGGAGTTTAAATGTTTTAATAGATAGGCTTCTATTACAACCCTAAAATATCTTGATTTTTACTACCTAATAAACAACAAGCATCAGCAGGAAGTGAACAAGGTTAACATTTTAGTGATTAAATTTCCACAAAGCAGTTGACATTTTCTAGTAAATTAATCTGCAAATTAAATATCTCTGTGGAATTAGTGCTATGACTCATTACATGGCAGATCGTGTAAAAAAAGGGGTAAGCAATCAATCCTCTGGATGATAAGGCAGTCAAGTGTATAAAGCTCTAAATGGCTCAAAAGCCATCACGGCTTCTTGAATAATGGCCTTGTGCTTCATGTATCTTTCACTATGGGATAGTACCTCTATTTTATTTGGCTTTTGCTGGAAAACATTTTGTAGCAGCTTATGCTAAGCGTCAGACAGCTGAAAGTCTGAAAAGGAAATAAGACTTATTTTTCCTGATAGTTGTCAAGGTGAAGAGAAAGCATTCTCTGGTCAGATCCTTTAAATCAAATATAACTTCATTTTTAATATTCTATGGAGAAGATGCTAGTTTTAGTAGAATGCTTTGTATCCTTTGCTTGGTTTAGTGGCATCTATTTGCAGTATTTTTTCTTCATAGTTTGAGTTTTTGAAAGCATTTTGGGGGGAAAGAATGAAAAATAGATGAGGAGAGGAAGGGAAGTTAAAAATCAGATGATGGCTTGCTGAATTCTAGGGTTTGTACATTTTCAGAGTGACATTTGCCAGGCTATTTTTCTCTTTTTCCCCCAATGTATTCCTTCTCCTCCCCTTCAATTTCCACTGTTCTCTGCCTTAACAACATATTTCTTTAGAAAGTGTTTTGCCACCTTCTTTCTTGTCTCCTTCACACATCTCTCCTCTGTGTGGTGACTTTGACTATCACCTTTCTTTCGAAAAGAGAAGTAATTGCTTTCCTAGTCCTACTTGTCCCCTTAATATAGTGAATGAACAGTTAAGGATGTGCCCCCAGTGGGAGAAGCTGCAGAAGATGTCACCAGGAAAAGTGATGCATATGGCTAAAATCCTAATCCTGCAAAGTGAGCAGGGTTGTTCTGGATGACCTTGCTCCTGGAACTCCTCTAGAAATTCCCTCTTGGCTGTGCAGAAACACAATAGGAGCTTTTGAGTGTATCCTCAAAGCAGGGCTACTGTGAGCAGGCAGATGGAGGAGACGTGTCAGCTTGATGATGATAGCAGATGTCAAGTTAACAATCTGAAAAGGAAACTAACTACTTCTTACCAAAATTTTTAGAGAGGGAGGGGAA
>VZTJ01004215.1:433496-450247 GCA_013397795.1 Orthonyx spaldingii | reverse complement strand
AAAAAAAAAAAAGGCAGCATAGAAAGGAGATACAAATCAGTATTGCTGATTGGCAGGAGCTCTAAAAGGCTATCTGATGCTAAATCTGTAAAGTGGTGCTGTTGAGTGGAATTATCTAAAGAAGTATTTCACTATTAAGCTATCACAAAGAAAAAGCATTTACTTCAGATGTCATATGCCAACTGTGCAGTCAGGCTTCCAGTCATACATCATGTGTGTTCTAAAGCTGGAGGACAAGTCTCAGCCATTTGAAATTGCTCTTGAATAACACTTGCTTTTTCAATACTGGATATTCAGTTGCTTGCACTGTTGTGAAAGTTGTGTTGTTTGGTATAATATAGTTTTGTTTCTTGAGATTTTTTATCTTGGAGCTATTTGAGGGTTTTTTTGTGTTTTGAGGTTTTTTACCCTTAAGGACAAACTAAACGGTCATACCTTTTTTAGTGTTCTTTCACATCATAAAACAATTCAATTTATAAAAGACTAAAAGAAACATACCTTTTCTGTCTAAGAAAATATGTCCATTTTACCTGTTATATGAGGGAAAGCTTGGTACTTTGTATTAGTGAACAACTTCATAAAACACGGAGTAGTGGAAAGTCTCCGGCAGCTTTAACAAAAGACTTTCTTAATTTGTGAATTTCTGCTGTTTTTCTTAGGCCAGACATTTATACCAACAGCCTTTGCCAGTCACTGAGGGTGGGTGATAAGCAGACATGGGAGTTTAAGTGCCCTCTCTTAAAGGGAAAGGGTAAAGTCTGCAGAGGCACCATGGCCTGGCTGCATTGCACAAGTCTGTGACAGACTTTCAGCCTCCTCCTGGCCTTTTCACGTGGGACTATGAAGTTCCATGTAACACTGGATGGCCCCATGTCACTGAGAACTTAATGCAGATTTGGAGTAGGTTTTCCAAGCCTGATACGGAAATTAGAATAAAAACTTGTAACAACAAAAGAATTTAGTGAAAGTACTCTGGAGATAAAGCAACCTGGAATAAGAAGTTACCAGCTGTAGCTACAAATCTTTGAAATGTACAATATAGTTATATGATGATAGTCAGTTACATTTATTTCAGACCTGTTGATAGTGCTGAATGTAGTAGCTGATGCAGTTATTGCAGCTGAGAGATGACCAGTAAGACTAAAAAAAATACAGATATTTAACCCAATTATATATTTCAGCTACAGTTCATGTTATTTAAATAAAAACCTCAGAACTTGCTGCTAAAAGTTTGCTTTAGTGTACAAAATTCTTGAAAAAAAGGATTACAAAAAATCTGAAGTTTGGAAATTACTTTAGATTTATTAAAGCAATTTTAATTTCATTTTATGTCAGTATGATTCAACTAAGCCCTTCTCTGGAGCTTTTGTATCTTTAGTTGAGGTCTTGGGTCAGTCATGCTGCAAATAATCTCTTTTTATGAGTAGACTCAAGGCATGTTTACTTTCTGTATACTGAAGAGAAAGAGAAAGTTCCCAATCCAAATCCAAACAAGTAGTTGTTCTTGTAATAATTGCAGGATGCTTTTTCTTATATATGAGGAGATAAATGCACAAATTTATTTTTCATAATGTATTGCAGAAAACAAAAAGTGCTTGTTGCTTGAACATTTTGTGGAAAACCCAATTTTCACCCAATTTTCAAATTATCTTCACAAAAACAAGTCCTCCACCCCAAGCCCCTAAAAGCCTACTAGAGAATTCCTGTGGAGACCAAGAAAAGAAATCCTTTGTGGTTCTTGTATCTTGTACTGATATAAGTTCATAAAGGTTATTTTAGAAAAGGGATTTTTTTTCTAAGCATAACTGCAGGTACAGGCTCATATCTTGCTTGCCTAAAGTCCTTGTAAGAAACTAATCCCCAGATTTTCATCATTTGGGTGAGATCAGTCAGATATTTGTGCACTCAAAGAGATTCTGAGGATACTTCTGTACATACTTAAGATGCTTCCAAAGGTTCCCTTTTTCTGACACTTCATAAACCACCCAAACAACCAATTCTGAGAATTGCCAGCATTTCAAAACACAAGGATCGCTTCATGTATAAGGCAGAATTATATTTTGCCTAGTCAGTACAATATTTTATATGATTTTTTTTTTAAAGCCATTATAGATGGGAATTAATTCCAGGCAATTTTTTGAATAGGACATACAAAACACACAATGCATGGCCACTGAGAAATCTGTAGTTATTTCGTGCTTGAGTCTAAATTTCTCCACGTTGATCAAGCTCATCTGCAGTGTACTGCTCTGAACACCTCAGACTGAGTAAGATATGATGATATTGTCCACATTATTCTTGGCAAGTCTTGCATTTTGTTTGCCAATTTTGTAGTACTGTTTGTTCCCTTTACTGGTCTTTTTTTTCCTTTGCCACTCAATCAGTGAATTTTCTTTTGCTTTACTTGAATCTGCTACCTGCTATTACTTCCTTCAGCCACATCTGCTTCCCCTCACCTTTTATGTCCACTGAAACTCTGTGATCTTCTGTACAAATCTACCCATCCCCCTTCTCTGATTTGCCATCTCTGAACATTATTTTAGATCATCTTTTTCACATCCAGCATGAAATGAGTTCTGTTGGCAGAAAGACACAGCAGCTTTACTGAATGTGCTCAAGTTGCCTGAGATTACTTGATAAAAAAGAAATTGCAATTTCTGATAGGTGATGCTTTCAGATGTTAAGCCTGGGACAGCCATGGGGCAGAAAAGTCATTACTAAAGTCAGATTCCCTCCTATTTATCAGTAGCCTAAACCACAATTTTTCTGATACGCCAAATGAACCTGGCTTGCTTTTAACACAGTCTCAGTGCAATTTGGCACTCTATTCCTTACACATTAAAAAAAAACAAACCCTAAAATCAGCTTTATTTATTTGTTGTAATTTAGAAGATAAAAATTCATCATCCTGCATAGAAAAATCCTTTATTGTAGAGTTAACAACAGGTAAAGACAATGAAGTACATCTTATTATATTCAGTGTTTATTTTTACATTGAAAGCTATTACTGTCTCTTCCTGGTATTTTTGCTGGCAATGACAGGGTAAAAATACTTTATTACACAAATTACATACTTCTAGCACAGTGTTTTAAAATTACCTGTACAAAAGGGACTTTCAGTTAATCCATATAGGCATCTGGAAATTGGTTTGAGTGCAAGCAGCCACTGGTCACAGCAATTTGCATGGGAGCAGGTTTAATGTATATCTAGGCACCGTATAGTTATGTTTTTATAAATGTTGGACATGAGGAATGAACAAATGCTATAGCAAATGGGGAATAAAATCAAAAGCTAAATGCTTAAGGCATTTTTTTAGAATTCTAGAGGCAGTTATCTAATGAACTTGTGTTTTGATGAGATTTGGCACTTTAATTCCCTTTAAAAACAAAACCCCCAACCTAAGTTGATCTTTTGTCACTCTTCAAGTACTAACAATTATTAGTGATAAGTTAATACTCCTATTGACATCAATGGGAGGAAGAAGTGTAGGGAAATATTAAGACTGCAGGTAAATAAATGTCTTGTATAATTATTCTATTCTTAGCATCTCGCATTGCAATAAGTAGCTTAAGTTTTTCAATGCTGATACCTCATACAACTTCCTTCATAAATCTTCCTTCCTCTGAAGCCATCAGATTATGACATTTACTCTCCTTGTTTAGCGAGGAAGAGTGGAAGCCACTTGCTGTAAAATATCTGAGGTCAATTGGTGCTCATAAAGTGTAGCTCTTGCACAGATGGTTGAGAAGGTGCAGAATATTATAGTCATCCCGTGTTTAATTGTTTCTGTATGCCTTGGAATTTAAAGAGAATTTAGGATGTATGGCAGTAGCTTTCCCTGTATAATCAGGTTGCTATGGTAAACCTATTATTCTATACAAAGAAGGAGCATGTTTAGTAAAGTGCTGATCCCTTTTCAGTATAATGTGAGTTTCAAATTACTTTCAAATGATTGAATTTGTTTGGTAAGTGTTTTATCACAGTAGCTAAGAGAAGGTCACAGAATAAGGTGTGGCTTCTGATATTTCAGTAGCAGATACATCCTATATAGTTATCTGTTCAGAAGCAATAGGACTTTAATTCCTTGTTAAATTATCTCCTTAGAGTGAGCCCACTTTACATAATCTAACCAAAATCTCACTACCTTTGGAGGCAAAATATTTTTATAAACAGCACAAAGTTGCAGTTTAGTGACACCATTAAATGAATTTCTGATGCTGATTTTGTAACATTTGTAAAAGAAAAGGAACTAATATTTTTGAGTATCAATTTCAGCAGCAGTGTACTAAGCTACTGTAATTGTATTTTTGAATATTTAAAAATAAAGAAATAGCTCAAAGAAATCCTTTTCCAGAGCACTTGCTGACTGAGGTTTCTGTCTATTTTCAAGACACTTTCAATTCTGCTGAGGTCTGCAGTCAGATGATCTAAACCCTACCCTGAACTTAGGTGGGAGCCACGCAAAATAAAATATGAGGCACAGATTGAGAAAGTAGGGCCTAAATTCCATTTAATGTTGTATCTCATGCATGACAAAAATGTGCCTGATCTATCTAGGGATGGGCTTCCCTCCATTTTTTCTGCTGGTGAAACTGTTGCACATTAAGTAAAATGAATAAATATTACTTGCAGCAGGGACTGAGAGGAACCCGTTCCCATTGCAGCACAAGGGACCAGCCACTGGACTCTGACTTATTAAATGAAGCATTACAGAAGATAATGCTTAGTTACAGAACATGCAGGATTCTCATTACAGGACCTTCCTTTGCTCATTCCTCTGGAGGATTTTCCACCTCTGATGACTCCTCTAGTCAAAACACCTTGCTTAAAATTATTTTAATGTTTTCAGGCATCCTTATTATTGCAATGACTGGCCAGGAGACCACTGCTGAAGATTCTTCTTGTGTTTATGTTATAGTCTCCACAACAGAGGGGTCCTGTTCATCAGGTACCTCTCAGCCTACGGGTTACTGACTGTTCCTTGGGACAGGGTGATGTAGCATTTTTGTAAAAGTGATCAGGTTGCCTAAGGTGAATGCATAAAAAGAGACAAATTAGACTCAATAAAATTCTCTGTATATTTAAGCACTAAGAACTTTTTTTCCAATTTCTAATAATGCTGTCCTTGACAAATAGTTATAGCTTAGAGAATGCAGGCAAATAACATCATTTCTTCTGTAGACAATCGTATCTTAAATTTTGACATGACTACTAAGCACAACTCTATTTCATAATGTGATAGATGCACGTCCTATAAGAAGTTTCTGCCTGGAACAAACATCCTCATATAACTGGATGTCAGTGCAACATAGTTTTTAAACTATGTTTTATAAAAACATAATTTTTACTATAATAAAGGTATTAAGAAGTATTTGCTCTAATTCTCTTTATCAGCATGTCTTTTTTAAAATTCTTGCACTTTATGTCCTTCTAGATTGAATCCTGGTGCATAAAATGCCAGCTCAGAAGTCCAATGTACATTGAGGCTTGGGAATATGAAGAGTATAGAAGTTATAAAATGAACTCGGAAATTTTTTCCATAAGTAATAAGATCTCTTCCTAATCCAACTTAATTAGACTGTTTTCTTAAAAAACAAACAAACAAACAAAAAACCCCAAGCTCTAAACCCCCACAAACAAATATAACAAATTAAGGTTAGAAGTTGATAAAAGACAAATATTAATAATTATCTGTCAGTACCTTACCCTAAAAGGTTTTATTGTCATGACACCTATAATTAGAAAATCTCCACTAAGGTTTTCATTAACAGTCCTTCCCATTCAATAAAATATTTCAGCTAATGGTGAAAAAATTAGTTCAGTGTTGTGAACTGTCTGGTTGCATAATGAAAGGCTGCATTTGGAGGATATTTTTTACTTTCTAGCAATACTGTAAATTTGGAAGTTGCAGTCAGTAGAGCAGTGATCAGGCCCAAGTTGAGTTTCACTAGTGCTGTAATCAAATTAAATCAATAAGAACAGGTTTTCTGCATCCTATTCCATTTCTCTGGTGGCTATTTTTTACACAAAATATCCTTTTCCAAGCCCATCAAATGTATGAGTTTGGTCCATGGTTTGTGCCATATTTAGAACGTTCTCACACCAGCATTGAATAAAACAGTTTAAAAACATACAGAGGCAAACTCTTAAAAGTTAAGGCCCATTACCTGAACTGAGTTTGTCTCAGAGATGTGCAGTATAAGGCTGTCCTGGATATTAACTTTTTCCACACCTGGCCATTTAGCACTCACTGCTCTTAGGGTTTTAGAGTGAAGATCTGTGGGAGCTTGGATAAATCTGTTGTCCCTTTAAGCTCTGGGGAGCTCTCCTATAAATAAATTGATGGAAGAGGAGACTGTGACAGAGGTTGTGCTTATTTCCTCAGATCTAGACAAGAAAAATTACAGGGATTTTTCCTTTCAAAAAGCTTGACAGAGTATTTGAGGAATTATTTTTCTACATGAATAGATAGAATCTTAGATAGCTCTGTGCACAAACTATTTTATTCTGATCACATTCATCTTGGTGTTTCTGAGGTATGTTCTAAATATTTTAGATAAATTATAGAGGTTAATTATGCAAATAAGCATGGGCCAGCTTAGTTATGCTAAGTTCAGATATGAAAAACATGCAATACTAGTGATTTCTTATTGTTGCTGTCTCCACTAAGATTAAAACAGTGATATGCTTTCCATCTGGTTGCTGTGGAAGAGGAATAGTTTTGTTTTGCAATGTTTTTGTTTGTTTGCTTGTTTTCTAGTTGTGTTTATGTACTATACTTTAATTAATACAGCGTGACATGTAGTTTGTCGTTGGGGGTAGGATGTAGCATAAATTTAGGGTTTTATTCAATTTATTTTACTTTACTGAAATCATGACTCTAACAATTATTTATTCTTACAGGGAGATGTGAATGTGGCCAATGCACTTGTTTCCCTCCAGGAGACAACAGAGTTCATGGCAAAAACTGTGAATGTGATGATCGACAGTGTGAAAATGCAGATGGCGATGTCTGTGGGGGTATGTGTTCACTTAATATCACATAACATAACATAGCATAATTTAACAACATAACAGAACTAAATCTTGACAGTATATAGCTTTCTGTTCCCCTTGACTTTATAATGTCACTATAGACTATTGACATCTTTGATTAAGAATAAGATGGCAGATTTTTGTAAGAAACAAGCACTTGAAGTATTGAGTATGTTAGAGAATATTAATTTTAAGACTTCAGGAATGCTAACACATAAATGGAAGTGCTGTAGTATATCCTAAATTCCATCAGTGCTCATTAGAGAAGAATACAGACACTTCAACAAAAACCTAAAATATTAGGTAAGTTTATGTTGTGTTTAGTACAACCGATGACTTATTGAGGGTGTTGTAATAAACCTAAAGGTACTAATGACCAGCAAAACTTTTAAATATTTCCTATTCACTGACAGTGATATGCCTGTTTTCTAAAAAAGTAGCAAAATGTGTTATGAAAGAATCTAAAATGCTTGAGAGACGGTGTCATAGTAATTGTAGATGCAGATGGTTTGTTTTAGTGTTGACAGTGAAAACCTTACCTTGTGATATTTCAGTAAAGTATGTTGGTGTTTATCAGTATTTCAAGGTAGTTTTGGATATGTAAGTGCATGCATGCCACATGGCATTTTATAAGGAGGTGAATAATATTTATCCTAAATGCTCTCTTTCTGGATTTTATTTGCTTTATTTTTAAAGTGACTCTTTGATTCTAAATATTAACAAAGTTGTTGGTATGAACAATGGCACACTGTATTGTATTCCTTATTTCTATGTAAGAAAAAGAATGCATTGCTTCATGATTCTCATGCATGTAAAAAATTCTGACTACAGGGAATATTTCTTCAACGTGTCTGCCATGAAGAATATAGACATATATAGAAAATTTTGGTTTGTATCTAACCAGCCATAAAAATAGTTCACAGCATTCAGAGTAATGCCATAATATGAATGTGTAGAAAAAGGACAGTTTGAAATTTAATTTTATGTCAAGGACATAAAAGCACTGAAAAGCACTGAAAATCTGTTTCATATTTGTTAGAAATTAAATAGTTGGGAAACAAAATTTATCATCATCCATGCTAAAAATATCTCTTTCTGTTTATATCACTCGTATTTTGCATTTTTCAATAACTGTTCTTCCATGTTAATATTGCTAATGATCTGGCACATTTTGGAAAATATAGACAAAAATCCCATTCTTCCATATTAAGAAGGATAAAGAAATAATTTTAATTACTGATGCTGTCTAGAGCACCTTACACCTAAGCAAATAATCTGCTCTACACCTGAGCCACTGTCCAAATTTCTACCACGCAGGAGACACACTAGATCACACTTTTACCTGAATTAAGTCTTCCCTTTAGTCTAAATAGCTTTATCCAAAGAGAAAGGTGGAAGTTAATTACTGGATTCAAAACCCATATGCTTTAAGCTTATTTTCTTCATTTTGAAGCAGCAAATGCAAAGGGGAGGCAGGTCATTAATTTATGAGTCTCTAACTCTTTTTTTCCACTTTCATTTATAGCCATAGTTTAGTTACTGATGCTTTTCTTCAGGTGAGAGGAATTATATGGGAAAATGCAATTCAATTGACTATGTCCTCTTTGCAATGGAACTCACTGCACAGCCTCTGACAGGGTTTTAGAAGGCCAGCCCTGTGATTTTTTCTGTTTCAGAGAGCTGAGTTAATTCCTAATTCTTTCCCCGAAATCATAAAATAAACACCAAATTAGGAATCTTGTTGTCCTGGGCTTTCTTGCAAATAAAAGGAGAGGAGGAAGTATGGCATAAGGTGATGATTAAATCCACCAAGATCTGAGCTGACTTCTGAAATGCCTTTGGGGAGATCAGAGCATTTTTGCTCACTCACAGCTGTCTGACTTCGGTGAGGTGAAGCTGGTATCTCAAGTTTCAATCTTCGCAGTTGGAAGTCATGCCTCTGCTAATACCATCCTCTAAAAATTGTAGGATTTATGGAGTAGATCTGTTGATATTTGAGTAATAAATGATTGGCAAATTATTTATTTCATAATCTTGGTATTTCATGTCTTCTGTCTATTATATTTCTAAATATAATTTGAAATAATTTCAGTTTATTCTAGATTTGGTTGTAATTTACTCCTTGAAATATGTACCTATGTTACTGTTATTCCATGATTCCGTCCACTTTTGTTCTTTTGCAGACAAGAGATTTTTTTCTCTGGTTCTGTTCTTGTGCCACAGAAGTGTTTCTTTGCACTATTTTGGGCATTCCATGTGAAGTGCATTGAGATTCAAATTAATAAACAGATGTCTTGTTAATCTTGCAGTTCTCTTCCATATATCATTTTACCTCCTCTTGGCTGCTGGAGCTCTGCAATGGCTCCCTCCTCATTTCTCCCCTCTCTCCCTCTCTTTACTTGCTTTTTTAAAAATTCTTTCTACTTTTTTCCTCCTTTTTTTTTACTGCTGTCAGATCCTGAATCATTATTTTTTTGGTCATCCAGTGTCTGGCTGTGCCTCTGATGCACCTGCCTCAAGATGCCACCCTGCACCCCAATAACTTAGGGGAACACCTATTTAGGTGTAAGTACAAAAATATTTATCTTCAGAGAGTCCCCATCAATTGCAGCTTCCTGTTCACTCATCATCTAGCAACTGAACTCCCCTCACCTTCAAACTCATATTATGAGTTTGTAGTAATGAGTAATCTCATTACGCATTTTCTGAGATTTTGTCTTTCCTGCGGCTTCATTGAAATGTCTCTTCCCACAGTCTCTGACCAAATGCAGGAATATGCATTTATTTCACATATCTCTCTTTTTAGGATATTTTACCCCTTTTAACCTTATTTTCTTTCATCCTTTGCAATTTATCTATTCACAGAACTCTTCTCATTAATTTCGCACTAATAGCACACACATCTCTCTCTCTTCCTTTTGGTTTGCTCATGCTTCCATCTCAACTTGAACTTCCTGAAATGTCTTGCTGAACTGCTTATTCCTTCCTCTTTCCTTGTCCTCTTTTCATTGCTATTTTTCTACCACTGTTGCTACCTAGGTAATCACAGTAAGGACATAAGCCCTTGCTAGTAAATCTGTCTTCAGAGAATTATAAGCTGGACTGTGTGGGATCTGACAGTGAGCTCTGAGTGCCTGTAAACACAAAGAAGGAAGACCAGTGTTTTCAGATTAAATGCACACTGAAATGAGAAATGTGAATGACAGCCTAAATGTTTTGAATAAGAATTGTTACTGGCCTCCTCCAGCCAGCAGAGACTGATTAATAGCTTGCTTTCCAGACCAACTGTCCATGCAACGATAGAAAGACATGAGGCAAAAGCTATGATAAATTAGGGTACAACTGAATGAGACCCTATGTCCATGTTTCTGCATGACTGTAGTGAGTCATTCGCTTAAAAATTCAGCTGTCCATCAATGCAGTACCAAGAATAGAGACTTAATGTCTCCACAAAGAGGTTGCACGAGGACTTGGCATAGATTTCACAGCACTCTGCTATTAGAAATTGATTCATATAATTATGGAATCACAGAATTGTTTGGGTTGAAGGGGATCTTTAAAGATCATCTAGTCCAACTGCCCCTGTCATGGGCAGGGAACCTTTCATTAAGACCAGGATGCTCAGAGCCCCATCCAACTTTGTCCTGAATGTTTTCAGGGATAGGGAATCCACATCTCTTGGCAACCTGTTGCAAGTCTCAACACCCTAATCGTAAATAAATCTCTTCCTTTTGTCTGAGCTAAACCCACTATCTTTTGGTTTAAAACCATTACCCCTTGTTCTGTCACTATAGACCTTGGTAAAAAAATTTCTCTTCGTCTTTCTTACTCCTCCTTTATAACATTGAAAGGCCACAGTAAAGTCTCCCCAGAGCCTTTTCTCCTCCAGGTTAAACAATCTCAATGCTCTCAGCCATTCCTCATAAGAGGGATGCTCCATCCCTCCAACCGTTTCTGGGGACCTTCTCTGGACCTGCTCCAACAGATTCATGTCTTTCTTGTACTAGGGACCCCAGAGCTGGGCACAGTACTCCAGGTGGGGTCTCACCAGAGTGGAGTGGAGGGGATGACTCACCTTCCTTGACTTGCTTTCCAGGTCTTTCCTTCATGTTCCACTTCTTTTGTCTGTGCCTTTGTACAGAGACTTAATATGCTAAGATTGGAGGAGATGTCTCATGCAGCCTTTTTGAGATAGATATGTTCTACATGATGGCCCATTCCCTACTGTTCCGGTTCTTTGATTATGTGAGATTTTCCCAGGTATATTGCAGTGTTGATCCACAGAAGTATTTAACATTACATTTCCTTTGGTTTTACTTGGTTCTTTGAATCTTTCATGTGCAAGTGGTTTTGGTGCACACGCATGACCAGAGAATCTCAGGTTTGTTAACACAAGTCCTTGGCAAGACTGTATCGTGTTTTTACACCAGACTTGATATGTACTCGTCCTGTATTCTGGTGAGACATACCTCTCTGTGCCCTCTGAGGTTATGCCTGTGCTGCTCACTGCAGATGTGTCCTGAGCTTTCAAGTGGCATTTGTTTCCTTTCTGTGTCCAGTCACGTTCTCCAGTCATTTCATCATTGGCTGCTCCACCTCACTGGGTTGACTGTTGTTCATTACAATTTTTTTCTCTTTCAGGATAGAGGGCAGGCAGACAACAAGAACTCAGAACAATAGTAAAGATCAATTTGAAATAGATTTGATAATGCTCTTAACTCCATTCACTTTGATTTGTTCTCTGGACGATTATTGGCCTAGCTATGAGTTCTTGTCGCAGCCAAGTAGCAGCCATTGAAGGAATAAAACAAAACCTTTAGGGTCCTCTGCATACTACAAGTTTCCATAGAATTTTGCAAATTAAGAACTCTGCAATAAAACCAAACCCAACAAAAATAGTTAAAAGTTAGTTGAAACTAGGATCACTAGCAAAAGGTTTAAACTTGAAACAGGTAACTCATAACAAGACTCTTATGTATTTCTGTGGATGCACCCATTTTGAATTACATCAGTATATCATTCTGTGCTTCAGATAGTGGGCCACCAATTAGAACATTAGCTTTGATGAGACCTTTTTGATGTTTATTCACTGATGTTTGCACTGTCCTCAACACTAAGAAACAACTAAGACTGATCATTCCAGTAAACTACTCCTTTGACTGGTGACAGTGGAATACTTTAAGTCTGATTTCTTTATTTTCAAGTGAGCAATTCCACTTTGATTACCTTTAAACCAGTTGTTTTGGCCACAGCACATCAAAATACAATCTTTACCAAAATACAATCCTAACACTATAGGGAATCCAGTTGTGTCATATCACATCAAAGAGTAAGAGCAGATTATCTTTTTTGTTTATACCAATGCCTTTTGGTAAAAGGCATTAGTTATCATTAGTTTAAAATTCTGGTTGTACTATAAAGGCTGATAGAAGCTGGAGGAGTTAACTTATTCTTAGAGCAAATGCTTACAAGGAGGTAATTCATATTTCCCTCCTTACTCAGATTTGCCTTCACACCTCTCCTCTAAGTGTAAGAAAACAGCACAGCAAAAACTCTGCTTGAGACTTTATGGGAGGAGAAGTTAGTATTTTTTTAGGAAATCCAAAAGTAAACTAATTTTCACCACTCAGACACATCCTTTCATTGATTTCATCCTCTTGCATTCTCACACCCAAATACAAGCATCAAAGTGTCTGCATTTAATAGTTTGGTTGGGATTCCTAGTTTGTGACACAGAACATGGACAACAGATGCCACCAATCCAGTTCTTTGTAGGTCTGTTTTTTCTTCTTGACTGACAATAACAAACTGGTATTTAAATACATCTTTTATATATTTAGGACCCAAAAGTTAGAGTAATCCTTTTGACTCACAGTTTTGCTTGCTTTTATCTCTGTAAACTGCAGGCAAGTCTGGTGCTGTTGTCTGTGCTTCCTGATTTTTGACGCTCTTAGGACAATGCTTTTCTTGTTGGGGCTATGAGGAAAGGAATGACACAACTTATGTGCTGTGTCTGCGCTGACATCTTTTGCTGTTGAGCACAAAGTCTTATGCCAACAAGTCATCATGATATTCATCACATAATTGTTTCACGGCAGTGCAGACCTTCTGATTTTGATGAAATAATACATTTTGTAGTTTACTCCTGGGAATGTGTTGTTGGTTATCAATGTAGGTCATGTATTTGACCTCATTCTGATGTTTCTTCTGATGCTTACTTAGACATTTCCATCCATCCATCATTCGCACCAGTATTAAGATTTCCAACTTTAGTTTCTATGAATCACCAGAGAAAAAGGGAAAATCTGGAGTTTATAAGGCATGCATATACCTTAAGCCACAATTCCCCACAATTCCCACAATTTCTGATGATTTAAACTTTTAAAACTGAGACATAAACTTCCATATCACATTCTTATAATTAGTGATGGATTCTAGGATTGCAGAGTCATCACAGGATGTACAATGGTAAAGCTCCCTCTCAAAAGTCTGGTATAAGTTGCCCCTAATTGCCATGTTCATTTGAGTATAAAATTTTCATTACTGTCCAGCCAGGCTAAATAATTGGATTCAGAGGACTACTGCCTTTTTTTCTTTTTTTTTGGAGTATAAGATATACAACAGAAAATGTAAAATCTTTTTTTTTTTTTTAAATAAAAGTTCTAGGTCCATACTGCAGAAATCATGAATGACATTTATTTTTGTCATCTGTTCAGTGAAGCAGAAGCATAATATTTTCAGATAACATGTTCTTATGAGGACCAGTAAGACCATAACCATAGAAATGAGAGAGCTATGATTAATTATATGCTTCATTAAACAAAGCTAAGTATGGTACAGTTGCTGTCAGACAGTTTCCTCATTTCTTGCACTAATGTTGATCCACAGAAACAGAAGTATATAAGACATTTGTGGAACTCTCTAATATATGTAAAAAACAAATTAGGAAAGAAAAGTGATACCTGTCTATCTCCCAGACAAAGACAGGTTTTGGCACTGACTGGTCTGAGAATTCAGAAATATGACTCCTGACTCTACTGTGGCTTCTCCATCTATATGGCACATAATTTCAAAGTCTTCAGCCTCCTAAATTAAAGCACCTTTTATCATCTGTGGTTCCCAAGACTACCCTTGATGCCTTAGGGCATGTCCAATGGCATTGGGCATCTGAATTGAACCTCTAATTTCTCTGAGGTTCCTGGCATGTTAAAATAAAAATGTATATCCTACCCAACAGGTCTTTCACTGTTCTATCAAAAATTCTTTACAGCAGGGACTGTATTCTTTTGATTGAGGAATCTGAAGGACATATAACTGTTACAGAATTCTGTACATATACTATATATAGATAGTGAATATACTAAATAGATATACTTTCTCTCTATATATTATTTAATAGAGAATTTTTATTATGGCATTTGTTATTGAAAAATACAATTTTTTCTCTTGGGGGAAAACAATGCCAAAACAAATAGAAAACCAAACCAACAGTTCAAACACGTTTACTGAGTAAAACTGGTACTAACATAAGTGAAAATGATGGTATTAAATAGTGAAGAAGTTATAGTCTAACTGGAATAAAACTGATGTGAATTAGGGTTTTATTTTGACAATAATAAGTTAATGATTCAGTGCCTGTGTCCTTGTGTTTAACTGCTTCATCCTACCTCTGAGGCACATCTAGGGGCAGCAACAGGTAAATTTGAAAGGAGCAGTAGGTGTTAGATACAAGATTGACTACTGTAGTTAGTACAGGTATTAATGGCATTGCAGAGTCTGTATTAAATTAAATTAATTTTAATTTTTTCTAATTTTTCTTTTAAATGCACTACAGATTTCTGTCCTGGTCATTCAGACATTTGTGTAGGTTTATGAAAAGTCAACACTTTACATAGATGCACAGAGAACTTTGTTTAGCTTTTCAGATAGCATAAAATGTGATTCAGGTTTGCAAAAAGTTTCTTAATTTAATCTTTCTGCTCAAAGGAGCAATTAAAGGAATTACTGTTACATTAACATTTAAGTTAATTAATAGATAATAATTTTGTGAATCCAAAAGGGGCTTTTCTGTTGAACCTCTTCTATTAGGCTGTAAATAGGCATTATCCTATTCCCATGCTTCCAGGAACTACGTTGAAGTCTGTGCCCTGTGTGCAGCGAAAGCCTGTCTCTGAGCAGGCCATGCTTTCAGAACTCCTGAGAAGTGTAGCCCACGCCAACATCACTTGAAAGTTTGTTCCAATAGTCATCACCCTTGTTTGAAATGCTGGTTTATTTCTTAAATGATTTTGTCAGTATCAAGTTTCCGCTTTTGCTTTGTCTTTCTCTGGTAGTTTGAGAATCCCCATTCTGATAACCTTTGAATTCCTTGGAACTTTTTAGTACCCTGCCAAGTCTTGCAAAAATCTCTTCAAAGCTCGATATGTATGCTGGTTTAGGGCAAATTTAAAGAGGGGACCTCCAAAGGATTCACCTTCAGAGGAGCAGATTTCAGTGGCCCCTTCCCCAAAATCCTGTTGGGGAAAAAATTCCTTTGAGAAGAGTGGAAAAAAACTGGGTTTTTACCAAACAAAATGAATAATATTAAACAAATGGAACCTCTAGTTGTTTTGAAGCAGATGATGGCAGATGCAGGACTCTAATACCCATCTCATCAATGCTCTAATTTTGTCCCTACTCACTTTTCTCCAGGTAGGTGGGTATGAGGATGACATTGGCCCTTTTTGCTGCAGTGTTTCATTTAAAGGTGTTACCGAACTGCCTGACTGTTGTGTTACTCAAACTGGAGCCACAGTCCACCTTTATTAGACTTAGACAAGACTAACTGATCTACTTTGAAAATATAATAGACAGTCAGTATTTTGCGTCACATTTATATTAGGCTTCTCCAACTGCAGTTGTTACAACTGTTCTGGTATTCTGGTATTCAATAAAAACTAAAAAATAAAAATCAGTGTTCTAATAATGTTTTTAGCTACTTGTTTAGCATATTTGGGCAGGGTAATGAACCCTGCTCACTTAGAAATATTTCTCTCAGAAATATGTGGTTTAATATTCTCTTCTGTTAATAGTATAATGGAAAGTCCTGTGATTTAAAAGAGAAAATAAAAATGGAAATCCTGTTTCTATTTAAATACAGAGAGAAATATTTGTTTCATTTTATGTGTTATGCTGCAATTTTTCATATTCTTAGTACACTTTTAAAACTTCTTATTTTTCATCCTGTTAAAATACGTTATATTAGTTTGAGAAACTTCTGTTCCTGAGGTGTCAAATTTTGCTTAGGTCTGACCTCAGCTTGCCCTTCAGGAACATCATCTGCATGTAATAGTTAGTCTGTAAATAAGAATCAGGTTCCTCTCTAATGATTGCTTCACTTTTTTCATTATGCTGGTGGTCCCATGTGGTGATGCCGTTTGTACTACAAAATGATTGTGCAGGTTTTTGGGAAACACTGACAATTGCTGCATGAGTAGTCCTAAACTGAAATTTCCCACAACAACACAATTTTGATTCCAGACATGGCACGAGATAATTCATCCTGGTGTCCAGTTTGGTTCAGGTTGATTTGGGTTGTAATGGGCCCCTGCTAGTAATCTATTACAGCTTGCTTTGTTGCTGCATTCATATTTCACTTTTAAATCTGGTGGTTATTTGAGTTATAATTCTAAATAAAATGACACCATCTTTTTGTTTTCTTCGCCTCTCCCCCCCC
>VZTJ01004215.1:303467-433464 GCA_013397795.1 Orthonyx spaldingii | reverse complement strand
CCCCCCAAAGATTTTATTCTTTGAGAATTAAGTTTTAAAACACTGTTGGTTATTTAAAAGTTCATTAACATAGATTTTTACGAATGAGCATTTGCAATGCAATTTGTTTGTGATTTTAATTCTTTTATGTTAGGTCTGGAATGTTGATAGACCAACATTTCCCAGTAAATCTGCTTAATCTGTATAGTTAGGGGTAAACAAAAATCTCTATTTGAAGAAGTCTAGCCAAAATGAATTCCTTAACATGAAAAAATACTGTTTTAACTCTTCAGATTACCTCTTTGTTCTGTGATTTGCGAGGAGGACATTCATAACTAGACCATGTAAAGCAGTTTTTTCTCAGGCTACCACACAGACACGAGATAGCTTAGAGTTAACAAACGCTGGGCTGAACACTTGTACACTTGCCACCCCAATGGATGAGGCATGCAAAAAGCTGCAGCTGTCCAAGCTGGTGTCAGCTAGGAACAAATATTGGTTTTGTAAAATGGATTATTTGAGACAAAAGAATTGTTTATGTTTTGAGGATTTATATGGCAAAAAGGAGAGAAATGGTCATTACAGAAAAATGCAAGTCAAATTTTATGTGGTAAACTGCAAACTCCATTTGCTGCAAAATTATAAGATTATTCATTACCTTTCTATTTGACTTGTGTAAAGGCTTTACAGACATCATTAGTCTCTTCATTCAGTAACACATAATGACTACAAGAAAAATGCCGTAAAATTATTTTCTCAGTGAAATCACCATGGATTTCTTACTATTCACTGCTAAAATGAGTACAAGGGTTTGTATCTTCACCAATAATCAGTGACATCCAGTTGTATATTTTGCTCTTAATTGGTTGAGCTAATCTGAGTTCTAATCTCTATGTTACTAATTAAAAATAAGTAAGGTAGATAAAAATACTCTGACAGAAGCTTAATTTTAGTTAATTAATGTAGACAATTGCATGACGCCTATCTGGAAGGAGCATATAGGAAAGCATATATGCTTGTTTTCTACCTCTTGTATTTTGAGTTGTCATGTAGTTGTGTTTCCCAGTCTGAACACAGAAGTTCAAGTAGCATCAAGCTTCTATTGTTGCTAGTTATCAATTTTTAGAAGTGGATAGAAATACTGCCATAATAAGACTGTGTCATTGTTACTGAGCCTTTAAAGGTGTATAGATAATATGATTAAAAAAAACCAAAGATCAATACAGAGTCTGGGATACAAAAATTATTTTGAACTTTTCGATGCGGGAAATGACAGTTTCAAGACTTTGGAGTTCCCAGTATTTTTGTAATTAAAATTTGTAAAGTATTTGACCATCAGTAAACTTGAATGAATTCCACTTACAGCAAATGACCAGGTTTGTCTCTCCTCTGTGATTCTACCAATGCTGCCTCTCACTTTACAATATCAAGTTGCACTGGAGGCTCATAAGAAGTCCTCTAATCAGAAAAACAAAATTGCTGGTTTTCTTATCTGCATTCTACAGCTCAATGCTTTCCCAGATACTCCTACTGCTTGTTCCCTTCTTCCTAGCCCATGCTCCCAAATTATCTCAGTCCCTTCATTTCTACTCCCTTGCCCTAGATAGCAGATAGGATAGGACAAAAGTCACTGGTATGTATATTTGCTTCCCAGTTAACTGATTAGCTATGGAATTTTTGTCTCGGATACAGAAGTATTATTCAAAGCTGAAAAATGTAATTCTGGCTGGGCGACATTTCTTTTTTTATTTTCCTATTCTCCATTTCTATATTCTTGTCTGTATTTGTTGTCACAGATCCCTTCTTCCTGGCTAAATTTTCTACTTTCAACGTATTTTCATTTTTAATTAATCTTTGTACAAATAATTCTCAAAAATTCTGTTTTATCTTCCCCACCCCTCTTCCTCCCCTTTAAAGTGTGAAGAATAATAGCTTCTATTTTTCACCCATGTTCTAGGGTTTCTTTGACCTTTCCCAGTGTTTTCTGCACACCACTAGGGGACCCTGTTTAACACAAGAATGAGGGAACTCGAGAAGGCCATCTGGCTGGGAAACTGTGCTGTCCACCCATCTGTCTGTATAGCCCATGGCACTCACTTCATACTGAAGAGGTCTGAAGCTGTGACCACAGTCACTGGTTTCTGCTTGTCTTGCTCATAACCAACCTTGGTGTCATTACAGGCCATGGTATCTGCTCATGTGGCCGATGCATTTGCCAGGATGGGTGGTTTGGAAAGTTGTGCCAGCATTCAAGGAAGTGCAATATGACGGAGGAGGAGAGCAGAAGTCTCTGCGAGTCAGCGGATGGCATATTATGCTCCGGGAAGGGTAAGATCTGGCAGCTGAGCTACCCTATGTCAGCGCCTGCCAGAGGAAAATAATCACATTCTGGAAGACTAATGGGCATGGCAGGGGGTTCTTGTTTAGTAACCCTTTCTTTCAAAGGCACTCATTATTAAAAGGATGTTATATTTGGCTCCATAATGCACTTACATCCATTTTGTCAGTCACCCGCCCCAGCCGTACACGTTCATCACGTTGCTCTCCTATGCAATTTGTTAGTAGCATATAATTTCCTGTATGTGTTTAGCTGATGGTCTGTGTGGAACAGCTGTACATTATAAACTAACTGTCAGTGCTCCTTCCACTTTGGGGGAAAAGGGCACTACCCACAGTAACACTCTAGTGGGGAAGATAGCAAATGTAATACATTGGGCAACAGTAAGTGGAGGAGAGTGTTTAACAGCAACGTTTGTTATACTTAATCATTCTGCTCCCCAACACAGCTGAAAAGGAAAAGTAGATGTCTGCAACCCCCACAAATGAGTCCTACAAAGTTTCTCATTTACTAATTTTCATTCGGGTGGTTGCATCAGCTCCAGTTCAGCTCTAAAAAATTGCCACAGGGAAGAATAAAAGTTAGAAAATCTTGATAATTATCTGAAATTATTCTCTGAGGTTCTTACCTTGTAGTCTTTCAGGCTAGGAAATTGCATTAATGGAAAGAGGGCTTTTTAGCTCCCCCATAGTGCAAATTGCCTATTTTTGTAAGTAATATGTCTGAAAGAGAATAGACAAAAAAGAGACTGGTTGAAGGGTAGAATCCACTCAATCCAGATTCTGTGTGCCATTTCCTATATTTGTATGTCCCTTGCATAGACAGAAAAGAAACCTGCCAGCTGGAAAAAACAGTTAGGAACCTTCTACAT
Organism: Orthonyx spaldingii; assembly: GCA_013397795.1. Classification (NCBI taxonomy): domain Eukaryota; kingdom Metazoa; phylum Chordata; class Aves; order Passeriformes; family Orthonychidae; genus Orthonyx; species Orthonyx spaldingii. The sequence goes on along the minus strand of VZTJ01004215.1, from coordinate 430,276 downwards.
CAGGCAGATTTCCAGTTTTCCCTTTGGTAACTTTTATTTCAGTGCAAAGGAAATTTAAATGGGGTTTCCAGCCCAGCCTCATCCATCTGTATTATCACTTATCAGAATTCTCCCCCACTGCACCATTTCATTTCATTTTTTTTCCCCTCAGTTGATGCAATGTTATAAAAAATGAGGAAATTGCACTGTGTGTCTATTTTTTCCAGATGGGATTACCTTTAAATTAGTATATGTGTAAAATGATGGTGAGTTACTGGAGAAATGGAAATTACTCTGTTTTACTGCAGAAGTTAACTTTTTTCTCTTAATGTGTGCCTCACTGAGATTTTTTTTATGTAAACCATGGGTGAGGGAATATGCTTAGTATCAATAAAATGCACTATGTAAGGTTCCATATAAATATAAACATGAAAAATTATGTTGATTTAAAAAATATTCATATTATCTGCTACCTTTTTCTAAGGATGGCTGAGAGCTATTTATTCCAGCCTGTGGGTCTTAGTGTGAGAACAGTTAGCTCTGAGCATGTATATCAAGGGTACAATTCACTTTGAGGCTTTGGGAGCAGATAATCCATCAGGGATTTGCAGAGATATCAAGGATTTTTTTGCCTCTTTTGGCTATGCTGCCAGGGTGTGGTTTGGGATCTGGTAACTGATGTAATCTGTAGCAGCCTGAAAGGTTCTCTGGATTGTAATCAGCAGGAGGCAGGTTGTGCTTTTAAACATAACTGCATGAATGGAGGTTCCAAAGGCACAGATTTTCTAGGTAGTAATTCTTTTGAACAGCCTTTATTCCTATGGGAATTACTTCCTGTGATAGGCCTTTCTCAGTGGTGCCAAGCAGTAAAACAAGAAGCAACAGGCAGAAGATGATGCACAGGAAGTTCCATCTGAATATGAGGAACAATTTCTTACTGTGTGGGTAACTGAGCACTAGAACAGATTGCCCAGAGAGGTTGTGGAGTCTCCCTCACTGTCTGGAGGCAATCCGTCTGGAGACATCTATCTGGAGACATCTGCTTGATGTGCTCAAGGAAGACCCTGCTTTAGCAGGGAGATTGGATCAGATGAGCCCACTGTCATCCTTTCCAACCTTACCCATTCTGTGATTCTGTGACCTTAAATCCATAATCCATACTCAGTAACAGTGGTGGGATTTTTTTTTTTNNNNATTGGTGTGAGTTTTTTTTTTTTTTTTTTTTTTTTTTGGTTAAGATTCTTTGGCCCCTGAGCACATATTAGCTTCCAATGTCATGCAAATTAGATGCAATAGCAGCTTTATTGTAGGAACAGCAATTCATATGTAAGTGCTTGTCCCAGCAGAGAAATCACCTCCATAAGACATCTTCAGTGTGTTCAGTAAACATCCAAGAATTATTTATTATCCTAATTGCTAATTATTCTAATTACTTGTAACTTTTGTTGCTATGCTCTTGCATTTTCCTTTTTTTGTTGTTGTTGTTTTGGTTTTTTTTGGCAAATCTATTCTTGATGCTAAGATAAGTATCTAGAAATCATGTCTTACTGGATACTCACACTTTAGAACACTGTTCATAGGTAGTGAAGCACTAACCAGGAAGCAAAATGGCGAATTCTTCTTTATGATTCATTACAGTGAGAAAAAATTAATTGTTGGTCAAATAAAAAGGAATTTCGAACCTGTGAACTAATGGTGGTTATTCCATTTTTGTTGGAAACCTAGCCAGGATATGCAAGTGCTATAATGGACTGAGGATAGCTTGAGTTTCTGTATGTAGGTTTTAATAGACTATGAGGAGTCCTGGTTTTCAGCAGATAACTGCTGAACACTATCAGAAAATTGCACTCTGCTAATATAAGCAAAGTTGGGCATCCACGTTCCTACGCTGTTTTCAGAATCTTGGCTCGCTAACTGTGCCACCTGTAGCAAAAGCTCTTCCCAAGGAAAACAGCAACACCCACCATGCTGCTGCCTCCCTGGCAGTAAAGATAGGGCTGTACATGGTGACTGTAACGGTGCAGGATGTGGGCAAGGTAATGAGCCAAATCCCATCCAAGAGGATCTGGCTGGGATCCCAGGAAACACCCTGCAACTCATTAGACTCAATTAAACTCAGGAGCCTCCCAGAGCAGCATGCCCCATTCCAGGAAAAGACTCAATACATTCATTTCCCTAACAGATTTTGTATTATGGAGCTGTATCTTCCTTGGTTGACTTGGTGTGAAATTTGCTGTATCTTCTGCAAAACAGTTTTAAACATCGTGGCCATCCCTCAGTAGCAGCATCAGTGCTTGCTTATACAGAATCACTTCAGGCTCCTTACAGTGTAATACTCTTAATAACTGCTTTAATTTCACTGAAATGCTCATACTGTTCCTCATTATTTTCAGATGTCACTACCTTGCAGTTTGTATAAACAGAGGCATTTGGTTTAAATTATCCTCAGGCATGTCATAGTAAATCTCTTATAGAGCAACCCTGTGATATGTATGCTCTCCTCCACTGCCTCCTTATACAATGGCATTTTTGATCCTTCTAGGAAATGTCAATATTGTCTATGCCAGTGGCCCAGTAAGAAATACTCAGAACTCACAGAAAAAGTAGATGCTTAATCAAATGCCTCCATCCTCAAATGTTCTAATCACTAGCTCTTCCTGAATATATTTACATGTTCCATATGTTACAAGTTAAAGCATTTCCCTAAAATTAGGCAATGAGTTAATTTTTGTGAATTTAAAATAAGCATTAAATTACATATTTAATTAAAAATTAGATACTCTTCTGAGGCTGTTCTGAAGTTTTCAAGAATTAAGCTTCAGTATTTATGGGAAAAGCAATGGAAAATTGGTTGATACCAACTGATGCAACTTTTTTTTTTTTTTAAGTGTATTGGGATTATTACTATGTATTTATTCAGAGGTCACTGAAAGAACTGGAAAGATGGAAAAGCAAAATTTTATAGGCTTTGGCTCAGGCCCTATTGAAGTAACCCATGAATTCCGTTTAGGTTATATTCTGACATAACCAAGCTTCCTTCTATATATTTTTTCTTTAATAATGCATTAAACACATTGGTGGCTTTTAATGGAGTCATTCTGGAAATATTGCAGGAGGCTAGGATTTTCAAGTGCATTTTACTCATTTATAAGCATCTTCTGTAAAAGGTCAACAGCTTCTTTGGTGACTTTTTTTTAACTCCACCTCTCATAGTTGAAAATTTTGCATGTGTTCTTTGCTATTATTTATTTGGGGTTTTTTTAAAAAAAATTATAACATTGATTTCTGCTGTAACCCCTTCTTAGGGCGAAGTCCACAAAAGGATTTTTGCTCAGCAGTTACTAAGATCCCCACCTCAGTGTTTACATGTCTGGAATCTGTATAGGGCCAGGCTCCTAAGATGGGATCTGTAAAAACCAAGTCTCTTCAGCCAAGTGTTGGAAGCATTCAGAAGGAATTACCATCTTCTTGTGGCATTTCTATTTGCAGAAAAGCCTCTCTCACACACTTCTCAGGCTACAGGCTTCTTGACATATGATTGTCTGAGGGCACTTGTCACTTTTCAGGATTCAGAGCCATGAACCTTCTCCTGAGGGTAAGGATATCTCAGAGTCTTCTCTAAAAGGGAGGTTTCTGGTGCTCTGTGGGTTATGGCATCACCTGAATTTGACCACAGAGTCTCTCCTTTGCCTGTGGGAGTGTGGCCAGACATCCTTGAGGAGAAGGAGAGCAGCTTGTCCCAGGGGACAAGAGGGGCATTAGGAGAGAGGGGCATTAGGGCACACTGCAGGAATGAGCCAATTGCTGAGCCACCATTATGGGCATGAATTCTTTCTGACCTAGAGCAAATATTTAATAATTCCATGGGAGGTGGAGAAGCTTCATTTGTGGTGACAAGGATTTTGGGGGTCTATAGATGTTAGCCTTGAGCACTGCTGGTCTTTTGTGAACTCACCCCTAAAAGCTTTAGATGAGGAGGACTGTTTTCTTCCTGGGTGTGATTTTATTGCCTTCAGTAACAATGGGTCAGGGACAATTTGAGCTTTGCTAGTTAAAAAAAAAAAAGAAGTTACTGGGAAGAGAAGCCCTGATTGTAGGTCTCTGAAACCAAAAGAAAGCTTCGAAATGTGAGTCCTGATTAAGTGAAATAGCAGGATCAAAGCATTAGTAGTAACATCCCACCATACTCTAGATCATGCCAAAAGAATCCTTTCATTCAAAAGGCTTTTAGCTTGATTATTTTCTTTTATGCAACAGCCTCTTAGGCAGCAATTTTGTGCACACGCACGTGTGCGTATGTGTGCACATGTGTGACTTGGGTTGTTATTTTCTAGTCTGAATATGCCAGTACTCTTTGACTGTGAGTAATAATTTTTGTGATTTCAGGTTCCTGCCACTGTGGAAAGTGCATCTGTTCACCCCAGGAATGGTACATTTCGGGTGATTTCTGTGAATGCGATGACAGAGACTGTGACAAACATGACGGTCTCATTTGCACAGGTGCAGTACAGGCTAACACTTAATTGCTTCAGGAAACAAACTGAGTTGATGGGAATTATGTTATACAAAGCCCAGCTTGTTCTTTCCCCACTGACGGAGGAAGCGCATTTGCTGGTTATTCAAACCTGCTGTAATTGTTTCTTCATGCAGTGTGATGATCAAGTTAAGGTTTCAAAACAACAGTTAAAAGCCTGAGTATGAATTTAAATAAGTAAGCCAGCTATGGAATCCATCAACAATTCTCACTGTAATAGACTACAAGTTACTGTTTTTTGGCAAAGGACACAGTGTCAGCGTTACAGTCATGAGGTTTCCTTAGCCTTTGTTCTTTTACTGGACATTCCATGTGTGTAATGCATTTAAGTCACGGACAAAATTCACTTGTCTGATGATCCCTGGTGGGTTAGGGTCATCATTGTGTGGGTTAACAGAGCTTCCTAGCAATCAGACAGTTGTTGGTGGGAGGCTAAAATACCTGATAGCTTTTCTTATGATGTAATGGTAAATAATTCAAGCAGCTTCACCTTAACATTGTCTGAATATGCAGGTGGCAGATGTCGATAGAAATGAGCAGGCTGCCAACAAACCCTGATGACAAACATAGTGACAAGAAGCAGCATGGGAATTGCTAAATTAACTCACTGTCTGCTTCCTGTTACAAATCTTAATTTTAGAAAATCTTTGCTGAGCAATTATTAGATGTGGAAGAACTCTGAAAGCCGATTAGAATGAGAGTGGGAAGGCTGACACTCGTAAATTGTGTCTTCCAGCCAGCCCTGTTAGCAAGGGTCATTTTCTGGAGGCAAGTAGTCAGTATAGCAGCAACAGGAGCCTTATCTGCAGCTCTAATGGCTAATCATGGATCTTCATAAAGTCAGAAGGAAGAGGAGTTTACATAGATACAAAGGCTATAGAGGTCTCAAGCTGAGCATCCAAGAGTCATAAAAAATATTTAAATAAAATTAATATATGGGTCTCAGTACTAAATGTTTCCCTGCTGCAAAATAGGGCCAAGACATTTTTCACTTAATAGAGAGTTTGAGATAGGATTTGTATAGCACTTCTGAGAATTTAAAGTTTTTCATGTTCAAAGTCATGGTTTTATTGCTATTCTGTTGGTAGCTTTTAACGACTTTTTCATTATGAATAATAGTTAAAAGTAATCTTGTTTTCCTTTGTACCTGGAGGCACAGTGTGAGCACTGAGCCTCACTAGCTGGGTACAAACACTGGTGTACACAATTACAATATTTGCAATACTGCTGATGGAATTATTGAGAACATGCTATTAATGCCTTGTAAGTATAGGTGTGGGGTGGCTTCTTAATGCAATGGTACAGTAATTGCTTCCTTCCAAAGGAAAAAGGGGTAAGGGAACAATAAAGGAACAATGCAACTACTTTAGCATAGCTTTTTACTTCCCATTAAACACATTTTAATGTAGTACATTTCAATTATGATAATTTCCCTTTATTCATTCTATTCTAGGTAACGGTGTTTGTAGCTGTGGAAACTGTGAGTGCTGGGAAGGATGGAATGGAAATGCTTGTGAAATCTGGCTGGGGAGAGAATACCCTTAATGAAGGACGTCAAAGACTGAGGAGGTTTTTGTTTTTGTTTTACTTTAGGCCGCTAGAACATTTAATTTCAGAAGTGCTCAGTGTTTGGGTGTGGGTGTGCATGAACGCACATATACATGGTTGTAAATGCCTTAAAACACATTTGAGGACCTGCTCCTTAAAGAAATGCATCAGAAAACTAAACAAGGGAGCAGGATAGCCCAAGCTTTAGAGGGTGAAGTCATAAAATACTGGCCCTATGGAACTTCTCTAGAGTTTTTTTTTTTAATTAAGTGGAACTGGTATTATACCTGTAATGACAATTTCTTTGTGCAACGTTAGGCAAAGGTATAAGAGAACCATTTTTAAACATTATTTACTTGGTTGTCACATCTCCTTATCAGTATGCAACAATACACCTGTAGAAGAGTAGCACTAGTTGAATATTTGTCAAATAATTAGTTTGATCTATTTTATGGTTTTTGAAAAATGCATTATTTGGCCCTTTTTTTTTCTTTCCAACAATCCTGATTATGCACAAGTTCATAAATTGAGAGAAACTGTAAAGAAGCCTATAAAAATATTAATGATTTTTATTCTGGTCAAGTAATTGTGTAACTGAGGTCCAATCACATGACACCCATAGACTGAAGACCCAAAATGTTTGAATGGCACCTTTTCCACAAGAGAACTTTTAGTGGCTGTGGTTGATATGTCAGTAAGTTGGTTATCTAATCTACATGCTACAATACTTTCAAATACATAACCTATAGAAACATAAGGAATGAAACTAATAAAGATATAAAAATATGATTGCCTAGTCTGCATATGTTTTCTGCAACTTTCATGTACTTCTGTTGTACTGTTCTATGTATCTACAGTTGCCTCCTAGATGTAAAGCAAACAAAAAATTTTTATATTAGTAACTTCTAGGATGAAAATTCTGTCTACTCTTAGAAATCATTGTTCAGGACAGATTGCCCTGTTACACATGGAACTCACTGAATTTAACTGCTTTTATAGAAGCAGAGAACCTGAAGATCAACTGACTTGAAAAATCATCTATGCTGTGCAGTATCTTGGTCTCAGCCAAAGATGTTTGGACAATGTCAACAAAGTAATTAAAGTTTTAATACAGGAAATACAAACAAAGCAGTGGTATGAACAAAAATTTTATTTTTATTTTCCAATGGTGAAATGCTGCTCAGTGTGAAACTCACATTGAGTTATGAACGATGCACAACTATTGGGACTTCCCTAACTTATTTACATATGAGTCTCTTATTTTTTTGTACATGTAGATTTGACAGCCCTTGAATTCTTTAGAGCAAAAAAAAAAAAAAAGAAATATGCATTTTAGTTTCAAAAGTGTTTACATTTTGTGAAACTGAGAAATTGATTAAGTGGCTCAAAAATACTTCTTTTAGATACCAAACTGTAACACTGTGGTTTAGGTGCCAAGGTCCTGGTTTTTGAAGAGGTACATGACTCAGAAATAATGGAATTATGTATTAACAAAAAAAATGTATTTCCATTATTAGTCTAGAAATTAGTTTTCTTTTAGAAAGGACAGTTTTAAAATAGGAAAATACACCAGCACAGAACATGTAATAGAATGCAAAATTTCAAATTAATTTATTTAACTGCTTTATTATTCCCCTGTCCCATATAGCTTGCTCTTTAACTACTGTTTTTTTCCCCCATAACCTGGATTCTTTCTTTCTAAAAATGAAGCTTATGAACCCCATTTTCTCAGGGAGTATAATTACCAAACATCCAACTTATATATAAGCTATACAGATAACTAGACATACATCCCAAAGCTGCTAGCTACTCTCTTATCAGATAACCAAATGTCAGGCAGAGTTGTAAACTCTATTCATAAAATATAAAGAAACTTCAAAGTAAAATTCATCTTGAAATTTTAATTTCTATTTTATACTTAAAACCCTTAAACTCCATGGAGCTCAACAGGAATATTTTCTTAAGTTTTAGCATATATGCATTTTGCCAACCCTAGTGTCTGGAGAGCACAAATTGTTGCTTTTATTTATATTTATGAATAACGAATACCACTGACCTGAATCATCTTATAATTGCTGGGTTTTTTGCATATACATTCATCTGCTGAATCAGAGTGTAAACAATGAAGGACACAAAGTTCTCCTTGCTTTCCTTCCATTTATACGTAGTACGTATTAAGAAAATACTAGATAATCAAAACTATTATCTGGTGTCAGTAGATGCTTTTGACTTGTTTCATGGCATCATAACAGATTTATATATACTGTAGATCAGCTGCGGTATTTCAGGTATTCATTCATAGATAAAAGAACAATTCTTTAGGTGGTTGCAGTGTTGTATTTGATGCATTTTACTTTGTCATTTGCTTTAATTTTAAATTTATATACTTACAGAGTATAAAGCAATATTTTTCTACTTTGATTTTTTTTAAAAACCAATCAACTCCAACCTTTTGACTACAGGATGGATTATGTAACCATAGCATTTCAAAAAAGTGTTATCCAAGTTGTTTGTTAACATACATAGGGAAAAAAATCAGAATATCTAAGACAGCTACTCTCAGTGGTACATTAAAATGCATTAATCAAACAAAATGGTGCTATTACTATAAGCCTTAAAGTACTAACTAAGACTACTAAAAATGTAATGTACACATTAATTCTTTTCCAATTTTTCTTCTGTTTCCTATAATGTTTCTTAAACATTTCCCCTGCTCTTCATGCTGAGGTAACTGGTGATGTGACACCCAGCATATCTGTTTTGTGGCTCATTTCCTCTCTAGAAAAATGAAATCAGAAGGAATAAGATTATTATTCCACATACGTGAATATAATAGCTGTATTAATAAATTGTTATCTTGCACCTCATTCCTAGATGGGAATTCCAGATACATAAACTGTAAATGCAGGAAGAGGCATAAGGAAGTGAAACTTACTGCTTGATTCTTCATAGCTAGTGACTGTAAAAATCTGCTTCCAGGCCTGTGGCAAAAGGAAAAACCAAATTGGATAAATGGGGATATTTTACTGATTAGATAGATAAACCTTATAAACAAAATGATACTACAGCCTTGTTTTCTTCTTATGAGAGAAAGAACACAATCCACAAGTGTTCCAATGCTTCTATAATAGACTTGCAGGATTACGCCTATTGTGTATAACATATCTGTAATACCACCTATAAAAAATCCTGTGGATTGATTTGCTTCTATAAATTATTAACCTGCTTGTCATCCTTTTTTTTCCCCTGGCTGTATTCTTTCTTAAAAACACACAGATGCATTTAATCATGTACTTATCCTCACTTTTCTGATGCATTGCCCTTGCTTCTTTGCAGAATGACATCTCACTTTGTAGCTAAATGATACAGTTAAATGATACTGGGATGAAGAAAGCTAAGTTGAATATTTCTGTGACTAAGTAATTGAACAAAAATTTTATTACATCTTTAAAAATAAGTCACAGCATTTGCATTAGTCATCACACGAAAAACCTCCTGTTATTAAACATTTTAGAATGCATTACACGACATATGAATTTATCTAAAGGGCCATTTAAAAGAAAGAGAGCTTTCTTATTTAGTCTAATTTTGCTTCCATTCCCATTTGAATGTAGCTAAATAATGTCTTCTTTATGCCAATAAACAGATGGATCATCATGATACACTTTTACTGCATGGACCAAACTGCCTGCTTTCATACCTCATTGCTTAAACCAGTTTTAAACTAAGACAAAATGTTTCCATATATATATATATATACACATATATATATGGGTTCTTAGTATTGTTTCAGTTATACACCAAAGTCAGAGTGAATTGCTTTACTTTATGTCTGGTGGAGGGGAGGGGTTGGGAAGGGTTTATTAAGAACCAACATTTATGAAAATGATAGTATATTAAAAAATCAATTGAGAATGGCTAAAAACCCCAGAAAATGAAGCAAAAACTCTGTTATGTGAACTACAAAGCACTTAAAAGGAGCTAGAGGCCCTTCTACAGGCTCTATCTTCTGAGCAATCTCATAAGGATTCCTGTGTATTTATAAAATTTTTGAAGTATAGCAAAATGGTGCTTTGTTGAAGTAGTTCATGTCTCCTCAAAACTGGATCCTTAAAACTGCACGTGTGACTGATTTTGCCAAATTGAACTGTAGTTGAAATACAGAGTAAAAAAGAGAAAAGGAGAGAATGACTGTGCAGTGTTAACATATAAAATGGTAAGATGTGGTTAGATTGCAGTGTGAACAGTCTCTCAGAGATTAGAGAAAACCCAGAAGAACAAAATACAGAGCAAGCATGCAAAAGACCTGGAACGCTGCAGATTCACAGACAGCTGCACATGTAAGTACAAAAACCCCAATCTGTAAATACAAATTGATTCCATCAGGTTTACTATACAGTACTTCAGTAGTAACAGACAGTTGAAAACAGCTTTCACTTAACAGCAAAATTAATTTTAGAGGGAAGAAAATGGTGAAGTTTCATCCTGGAGAACAGCAAGAGAGGTATTATATTAAGGAGCTGAAATTTTCTTTGGCATGGTAAAGGGGGAGAACTGAGTTTGCCAACCTATTTACATGAAGTTTCACCATCCTGTGGCCAGTGCAATGATGCTTTGCACAGTCTACTTCATACATAAACTTTTTTGTTGGTTTCCAGTATGCCTTCATATAAATGTTTTATTCATCATGTTGAATCTGTGTATACAACAAATAAGAATAAACACAAACTGTACAATGCAGACAAACTCTTTGCATATATGTATGTAAATTTGTAACACTGACCAACAGTTCTTTGACAGACACAACCTACAACATGCAGTTAGTTCATCCTTGCCATACTCTTCCCATGCAACAGATGAGACAAGACAAAATTAAAGGGAGGAAACAAAGCACAAAGATACCTTTGTTATGTATAAACAGATTGTAGGGAAAAAAATTAGGACATCGATTCATTGGATTAAACACTCATATGAATTTAGCCCACAGAAACAAAACCGGAAAACAATAATTAAAAAAAAAAACCAACAAAACCCCCCCTGTATTTCCAGTATGTACTAACTGCTTAAAGAAATTAAATCTGGCCTTAATTATAGCCTCCCAAACTGGCTTACAGATCATAGTTATTCAGGACCAAAAGGTTAATGTTGACAACAATGTTTATATAGGATCAGGCAATGAACCAGATCCTCCTTGCATGGCTCAGCCAGGTCTCCAACTCTGTCTCTTCTCAGGCTCTTACACTGGGTGAGTGAAAAGACAGCTGAATGGGACATGAACTCATGTATTCCCTCCTCATGAATCAGGTGAGAGAGAATGTAGCCTTCAGCTGTTTTATCTGACATGAAATATTGTGATGTTCTCCTCTTACAATTGTAGGAAGGCCTGCGGCCACCGCGGGACACAGCCGACAGTACAGTGTCAAGGCTGCTGCCTCTCTTGGGTCCTGCAGTGCAGAGCAAGGCCCCAGCTCACCATGTGAGTTGCTTTGGTTTGATTTTATTTTGTCAGGGATGGTGCACAAATCCCACTGGACCAGATGGGATGAGAAGGGCACACCGAAGTTTTTAATAAAGTGTTGTTTTCCCCACGCACACAGATTTAGTGCTAGCAGGCAAGGGCACAGTCTTAAGTCAAAGTTTCTTTGCATTTTTGTCACAGTTTTAGATTAGGTTTGTTTTTTTTTTTTCTCTACATGGATAGAGGGCTTCATGCTTAACTCATTCCCTCCCTAGAAAGACCCAACATCAAGCATTGTCTTGCTGTTCTCATATCACATATACAAAAAGAAGTCTGACCTACAGAAAAAAAGTTTATCTAGAATTTAGCAGCTTTACAGTAGCCCCCTTGAAGAGTGCACTAAATGTTGCTTATAAAAACAGAACACAATTGAAAACTAGTATGAAGAGTTCATTCAGACTGAATCAGTTGCTCAACTGAGCAGACAGGGAGTTTGAAATAATCAGCAGTCTCTCTTAGGGACTTCAGCACAAAAATGTGATAAAACAAATTGCCAGAAATACAGTGCTAAAAAAGGACCGGATGGTTTCCTCTTTTTGTCTTTAAATATCAAGGTAACCAAGAGGCCAAGAGAGTGTTGCCACACAGTTTTCCAGACTGAAATACAGTTTGATCTTTGCTGCCATTTCTAAGAAACCAATTCCTTCTTAAGCATACAGAGAGTGCCCGTATTTGTAATCTTCTGAAAGCCTGTGACTAAGCGTGCAAAAACTTCAGTGACATCTCTGTGGCATTCTCTAAATCCTCCTCCCCCCCTCCTTCATCCCCCACAACATTGGCTTAATTGTTCACAAGTGACAAACTCAAAGGTTTGATGTTTCTGGTACTATGATCCAAGGCTTCAATTTTATGATGTTTTCGATTTCTTCTAGGTTCATGTAGGAGAAAGTACAGTATATAGAGATCAAGGCAAGGCACCTTCAATCTAGCAATTTGGTGGGCATGTTATCCTAGGAAGCTGGGTGGAGGTACATACTGGGATATTAGTGAAATACATAGGACCGGACTTTGCATGCTTAGCTAAAAATAAAAAAGTTTTGTAATATGTCCAGTTTTAAAACTTCTTTTTCAAAACACCAGAAATATTAAACTATAATTTGTAACTACCCTTTGCATTGGTGCTGCAAAAAAGAACACAACAACATCCTTGCCCATGCTTTGCTAAGTAGGTGTGGGATTCAGCCAAAAATAATAATGGCATTAAGTTCAGTTCCTTAAAAACAGGAAAGGATTATATTTGAAATGGATTTAGGTAGCGCAATTCTGATTAGTCTTACTTTTTTCTTTAATTGGTGGTGGTTGTTTTTCAAACAATGAAGATTTAGTAGATGAAAAATGAGCCTTAATTCAGGCCTACAAGGCCTACAAAATTCTTTGGACCCACTTTTTCAAAAATGAGTGGGTCTTGCTCGCTGGGCAAGGCAAATGTTACCATTACCAGTAAGCCTGTGATATGTATAAAACACACACACAAAAAGAAACTATAGGGGGATGCCAAACACATGTTTCAGAAAACTCCCCGTGGGTTGTGTTTGACACTCTTCCCTCCACTTTAATGCCAACCTCAGAAGCACAGTATCTGTTCCTAAAGAGTATTCACTTTTAACCAATATTTTAAGCCAGAGACAACGATCCTATTCTTTATAGATATAATTTGTAATAATAGGTTTTTGAAGGCTTTCTGATTCCCTGATTGCTTTCAAAACTAAGCCACCGGCAACACTTAAGTTATAGAGAAACACAATCCCTGCAAAAGGTCACAAACAGTGGAGCGAGCAGCCTTATAAAAAAGGGAAGAAGAGAAATCCATAATAGCACAGGTTTACAGCATCTAACTAGAAATTACTTGATTAGTTGTGTGCTACAAAATAGAACTTAAACACATGGATTTTGCTGAAACTGGACTCAAAAAGGGATTATGGGCAATTGTCAGCAGGCAAGGTATCAAGTGTACTTGTGAAGTATGTCATTCACATGAAGTGTCACAGTCACAGAAAAGATATTAAAAAGGCATTCCAATATCTGGTAGGGCATTCCATGGTCTGAGTTTAGCTGGTTCATCCAGGTGTCTTCTTGTTATGGGTGGAGCTACATGTTGAGATTTATCCACTTGCAACAACTCAGTTCAGAAACAGCAACGGGCAAGTTGGTGACTTGCCGCCAGCTGATCCACAGACACTGCCGAGCGGAAGTCTGGCAAGGATAAATCGCTCAACTGTACTCGAGACTCAGTAAAGTCACAACACCTGTGAGGATCTGGCTATGTCGTCTTGCTCTTGTTAACTGGCTTACCGCCATTCATTATTGCAGATGCACTTGTGCTTTTACTTGGAGTTACCCCAGCCTTTGGCACTGTTTCTCCAATATCATGCAAAGATGGTTCTCGATACATGGCAACTGAGGGGAAAGAAGAGAAAAGGAGAGATGTTTTTAACAATGTACCGCATATAGGAATTCATCTCAAATAGGATTAATTTTCTGTGTTCCTCTTGCATACCAGGGAAACTATTTATTTTTACAGACACTGGTTTTGTACCGCTGATAGAATTGCTTGACCCTCCAAAATTCTCATACTTCTTCTGCGTCTGACTTAAAAATGAAGTAGGAAACTGTTTAATGTTTAATGGATACTATAGGTTCTTGAAAACAAAAAACTAGTGTTCTGTCTTTGCATAAGGCACACAAAAATGTACATGTATATATACGTATGTATGTATGTATATACAACCCTTAAATAAACATGCAAGCTTTTAGAAGTAAAATGTGATAAGACAGATTGTAATTAAAAGATCATACAATACAGTTGTCTAGACTCAAGTGTTCTTTCTTAGTTATACATTGCAAGACTAGGCCAGGGTCCAGTTCTACAGTTACGTGTACATCCTTCTCCCAAATCTGAGGAATCTGGCCATGGTCTCTTCTTCGAGCGTGTCCTGAAGAAATGTCCAGGAGATGTGGAGAGTACAAAAGAGGTTTGGGGGTTTTCCCTTCTCTTTTCCAAAAACATATGCAGTATCCTCTGATCTCCACTGAATGTAGAAATGCAGAAAACTCCAAATTAAACTGTTAACTGAATTCTTAGAGGAATTAGAAGTTTGTCCCTGGGCTTCAGTCCCTATCTAACCACTTCAAATCCTTTGAGGGAAATACATGTATTCAATTACATAGTTCCAGCATTAAGCTGCCTTAATGATTAATGCTCTTGGATAATTCAATTTCATTTTCCATATTACTGAATCAGGTAATATTTCCACTTATACCTAACTTCAGCAGCATTTATTTATATCAGAGCAATGTTAAAAGAGATGTCACAGTAGTCAAAGGAATTAATCATCACACTGATTTCCAGACTGGGTGTGTGCAGCCATAGAGAACACAATTCCTTCATGCCTTGGCTAATTAGAGTAGGAGGCTGGAGCATCAAAGTACTGACCTTGATCTCCAATGGTATGAAGTTTCATAATAAATATAAAGGGCCCCATAGCATCATTAACTAATCAAATACTTGTTCTAACATTTCCAGTGACATAATCTAAATCCTTTTATAGCTTCTGAAAGACTGAAATTAAATGTCTTCTCTAGAGTACATAAGGCTGGTTATGATCTATATCTTCAGAGTGGCCCATAAATGTGTTTAAGGCACTTTGTTGATTAATTAAAATAGCTTGGTGAAATAACATTGTGACTTACAAAACTATTAAGTTGAACAACATGAAATGGAACTATAAAGTAAGGAATTATATATAGCAGAGCTGCCATATCTGATGATTCTCATAGGCAATGTAAATCAAGTTATTTCTAAGCATTGTCTAAGCTATTTTGATGGAGTCTGATCATCCAAACATTATTGAAAGTAACTTCTTTCCTAATCCATACAAATTTGCATTGCCTTTAAAAATGCACTGGCTTTCCCTCCCTATAATTCTTAATTTAATATAGAGGGATTGGGATATAAAGTATTAATATTGTTGAGAGCTTATGAAACAACTGTAAGCTTTCACAAGACAAGGAAAGCGCAAAGGCATCAACCTGACTTAAAATAAACATAAGATTATTCTGATTCTTTTCTTACGATGAAACTTAACAAACTGATCCTTCAATCAAAAATTTTAAGTATCAAAAGAAGTTGGACTGCTAACCAAAGCATTACTCAGGTATGTGTTTTCAGATGTTAAGTAGTGAGATAATTTTCAGAATGAAGGAGCCTATGTGTAACAATTAGAACAATGAGTAGTGCCATCAGGACAAGAAGCAAAAGGCAGCATAGGTTTATAAAGGACTGCAGAATACATAGGACAACGCAAACGTTCCAAGATATAATTGGATTTTTCAGGGAATGTGACATCACTTTGGTGTGTAAGGTTACTGTGATTACTTGGTCCTATCTTGGTTTAAAGGCCAACTTACACGAGTTGTGTACATTCCACCAATTGGCAAAGTAATACATCATGATTTATTTTATAGAGAGACCTTAGTGTTTTGTATTAGAAAGCTTTTACTTTGAAATGCTGACATTTCATCCATTCCCTTTATAACTCCCAATCGTCCTACAATATCCATTATTTCATTCTGCCTGACGAAAGGTCTATTTTCTCACTGCAAGACTCACAACAGCTTTTGCCCTAACAACAGAATATTTTAAAAGCTGCACTATGCTCTTCCACAAAAGATTTCTTTTCTTGTAGAATGACATCTTAGTCCCTGTAAAAATGTTTTTACATATGCCCCTTGTAGCATCACTACACAGAAGCACAAAACTGCTCCATGAAACTTTGGGAATGGCACTGGGATTGGCCCCTGTGTGGGGCATGCAAATTCAGGAAGGGCATTTTGGAAACCATTTCCTCTTCTTGGGAGATCTATAGGAGTGTCTGCCAGAGATGGACTGAGCCTCACCTTCCAATGGCTTGGGTAGAAAATGAGCTGCTGGTTTTGTTTTCTTCACTCTGTTTCCTTTCATGACCTGCCCTTCTTTGTTCAGCCCCAAGAACCAGGCCCTCCCGGACTCCTGTTGTCTGTAGAGCATGGATGAGTAGATTACATAATAATTTTCAAAAACAGATTCCTTGAATTTGCACTCTGGTGTAAAAAGTTCCTGTGGAAAGAAAAAGAAATGTTAAATGGTATCTCTAAAGTGCAGGATTTGTTTTGTTAACTTACAAGTACCTTGTGATAAGTTTTATATATGACTTATGATAAGGTTCTGCTTTTAAGACTGGGAGTTCTGTCTTTCTCTGGACGACCTTCAGTGAACTTATTTCACCTTCCATGCATGCCTCAGTTTACCCATCTGTGCAACAGAGATAGTATATTTTTAAAGTAGAAACAAAGCCACACAGACATAAAAGCACTATTTAGAATATGGGCATCATTATTATTAAGCTTATTTTTCTGCTAGGATATCCTTATAAAGATTAAGAAAGTCTATGCTAAAATAGCATTAATGAGATAACTGTTGTTCTGTTTTAACATACTGACTTTAGCAGACTCCCTCTGGTTTACAGCAACTAATATTTGATGCTTAAAGTGCTGCTAGCACTTGAAATATATAGCATTCCCTGTAGTACAGGAAAATACCACCACAGGGAAATACTATTCTGATGTACAAATTTCTGGACAAAGAATACTAATTTCCACTGGCATCCTCACCATGCAGAAGCACCATTCCAAAACTGAAATTTCTTTTCAGAAGTCACATTCAGTAACAGCAGTTGTCCTAAACTCTCTATAAGTTAATCGAAGCATAAACTTCTGTAGCACAGTAGCCAAATAATAATTAAAAAAAAAAAATATAAAAAACCACAAGTAACTAACAAAATTAACAGTGTGAACATACATTGAGATAGAGATTACCAAAGTTCTTTGAAAAAACCCAGCAAGCTAATAAGCAAATAAATATACATTTAAAATATCACAAGAAAATAGGATTCTGTGTGAATGTGATTTTCTGTCTGTGGACCCATCTGCTGAAGCCTGTAGAATAAAAAAGATATAAAAGGAGGAGGTAGATGTGGGAAAGGGGGAAGTAGCTTGCTAAGATTTCAGAGCTCAGAGTTCTCAGCCCTGAATACTCTTTTTATATTTCTTTTAGTTATCTTTCCCAAGAAGTGAAAAAAATCTGGAAACATCATATCTTTTTCACTTTTCCATTCACAGTATTTTTTTTTATAATTTCTTTTTGTTCCTGGCCCCGTGCAGTACTGAGTTAACACCCAGCAGGCAATGTATTTTCAGGGTCTCTATGCTATCCCCAGCTGCCTATATATTGTAAGAATTTCACAGCTGTTTCTGCCACAGATTTACTTTCTGCAAATCAAAGTCCTTAAAGACACAGCTCCCCATACCAAAAAGCACAGATTAAAGACTTTTCTGAATGTGCACTGAATGTCACTTGGTGCATAACCTAGTTCTCCTAATGTGGTGGGGTACATGGTATTTTTAATGCCATAGTTTGAAAGTTACCACCTGTAAGCAAAGCAGTTTTGATGAACACCAGGCACACTATTAACATTCTCAATTATGGAGCACCTTTGAACTTCAGATTTAAAAAAAATAATGTATTTTATGCAGCAAGAGACTAAAAGCAGTTATGGGAGCAGCTGGGAAATAATTTGGGAGCCTGCCCTAAAATAGGTTGCTTTGGCTGTGTCAGCCAGTACACTTAGTGTTTATAGGTCACACTCTTACAGGATGCAAAAAATATTATGAATTGTGCAATGGGCATCTTTTTGCATTACCACTTCTTTACCCCCTATGTGTACAACTGCATATATATAGATATGTATATACATATACATGCAAAAATGCAAATACAGTCTGTCCTAGAGGCACTGAATACTAATGACAGGAAAACACCTTAACTGCACCTTCTCCTTTGCCATGGGGCTTTTTCTCTCTTGTATAGATACTTTAAGACATCTTAAGACATCTGTTGTTTGTGTTACTCTCCTTTCTCCTCCACTGATTTCAAGTCACAGTAGGGCTCAAGGACACTCAAAATAAAACCAGAAGGCAGGGTGGCATGCTAGAGGGAATGCCTGTTAAAGCCTAGCACAAGTATTTGCATGCGAGTCATGTTCCTTGGCTGTTGAAACAGCAGATGCTAATCAGGAAATGCCTACACAGCTCTCCTCATTGCCTAGTTCACTGAAAATGCTACCCCCTGTGTTCCCCATGAAGTTTTACTTCCTTGTAAGGCTCAATTACCATAAACACTACTTCTTAGCCAATACTCACATTTTTTGTGCTATAAACAAAAGCTGTTTGTCATTCTATGTTCCTCTGTACTAGAGCTGGTTGGCTGCCTTTAAACACTATTTGTATGTTTTCCCTAACAGTATCAATTATGATACTTAAACAAGGTTCCTTCAATTCCTATCCCTTTCCTGAATCAAACCCATCTCTCTCCTCTCTCATTTCTTTGGCATTGCAGTAGTGTTTCTGACAATGCAGAGTATATGAAGTGGTAGGCATTTACTTCACCAAGTAAAAAAAAATAGATTATGTCAATGCAGTTACGTGGCTACTCCTGGATGCAGACTAATAGACTGGACAAACTGGCATTCATTACTATTATGTAGTCATGAAAAGCATAGTAATAATCTGATTTTTTTTCTTTCAGTGTACAAGGAAGGGTCAAACCTGAATACTGTATTCTGCCTAAAAATACAGCAGCTATCCTACTCCAGATGTCTGGGTAGGGCAACAGCTTTGGACAGGGTTTGCATTCATCCAGTGTAGGAGGCCATTCTGCCTGGGTTAAACTCTCAGTCAAAAAGTCGTTTAAATACATGTTTCTTTAAAGCAGACTAATAGTTTATTATCCCCAGTGATGTGGGGAGTATGCATTAATGAAAATTAGACACCTGACAATGACTATACTGAACTGCAGACACCATTTCCTCTAAGGAAAGAGTTAATCAGGAGACTTCTGAAATGACCACCTTCCCTGGGGCTCAGGTGAAATTGAATAATTCTAAGTCAAGAGTGGTGCCTAAAGTCTTACCTCAGACACCATCTCAGCTGGCTGAAAAGCTGTACTATATTTTCTTCATTAAAGTAGGCATAACACCTAAGATGTTTTTGCATGTACCCAGGTCAAATATAGATCTGCATATCTAAGACTTAACCCAGTAAGAACTCCCAGAAAATTACTAATGTGCTAACAGCACTGACTTAAAAAAAAAAATCTATGGGTGACTTTATTTAAACCTATTGTTGGGGGGAAAGGTATTGCAATGGTGTTTTATAAGGGAAACTGAGTGTTGAGAACACTCCTCTAGGCTACCTCCCCATTTGTATCCAACCTGAAGGAATCCAAATTTGCATCTTGCTGATATGAATAATTTAGATCTTCCCTGCAAGAATGACTTTTTGGGTTTTGATCCCAGGACATTTTGTATTAGGAAGTGAATGAATAAATTGCAAAACCAGACATGACTTGCGAACAAGAACTTGTGCTCAGGATTTCCCTTTCAAGGTCAGAGCCCAGATTTAACCTGTAGTTTTATATAAAAAGTGGTTTTATCCTGTCAAAGCAACATTTGAAAAATAAAGTGCATACCAGCTGCCAATTTCCAAAACCCCAAGAATGGGTTTTGGCTGTGAACTGCAATCTGATACAGCTTCCTGGGTCCCGGAGAAGTGAAAAATGTATTAAACTACACTTTGCTGAGAAAAATTTTCACTTGGATATTTTTCTAGATTCTCATAAAATTTTTGCTTGATGTGAGTCCTATTTGAAGATATTTTAATTCTAGTTGCAGTAGCATTAATTCATTCTCAACACATAGACTGTGAGTTCAAACTTGTGGAATCAAAAGTTCTGTCATTGCAGAGTTCTTAGTTTTGGGGCCCCCACTAGTGTTGCCAAATTTTAGCATTATACTATTTTAAATGATGGGTTTTTACCTCATGGAATCATGTGGTGGTATCAGAATCTACTTTAATATAAGAACAAACCACAAAAAAATAAAAAGAACCATTATCTCAAAGAACCGTTCTCAAATCTGTGAGTTTCTGAACAACAGAGCTCAGGTTATTTGTGGTGTCAACATAGAGACATAAGGGTTATTGGATAGTAATTCACATGACAACTGTGATGAATT
This sequence comes from Orthonyx spaldingii, assembly GCA_013397795.1. Taxonomy (NCBI): domain Eukaryota; kingdom Metazoa; phylum Chordata; class Aves; order Passeriformes; family Orthonychidae; genus Orthonyx; species Orthonyx spaldingii. The sequence continues at coordinate 409,590 of VZTJ01004215.1, read as the reverse complement.
CCCTACCAAGTAATGTCTTTCTGTCAATCAAAAGCTGAAATCTGACATGATGAAGCTAAGCCTCAATGCCAACCAATAATATGGCAGTGTAGCAAATGGCTATAGTTTAAAATCAAAGTAAAGCAAACTTCATTGCCCCACAAGCCATTGAGTAATTGAAAATACTTGAATGGATTATCAGTGTAACTTCCAGTTGCTGTGATTTCACAGTTTAGTCTGTTCAAGTTGGTTAGCTTCAGTGAAGTTGCACATATCCATTCTTAGCCATGACTTTTCACTTAAAATAAACCCCACAAAGAACAGTGTTTTTCTAGTACAGCTCTCAGAAAGAAGAAATATGCTGTGAACCACAGAGTTATAAAGCAAAAACTAGCATGACAACACAAGTAGCCACATAACTTCCAGATATTGTTTAAAAATTAAATGGACACCTGCAGTTTTAAATTATATTTCTGTTCAGTAAATCAATAACGAACTGTCAGGACTGAAAAAAAAGTAACCTTCCACTGCACACCATGGCTCTACAATGGTCAGCTGTACCAACAATAAGGGCTCCCACAAAAGTTTCCTACCTTCTAGTCCTGAACCTTTAAGCCTCTTTAGATTTGTGTTTTATTCTGAAATATATGAAGGAAGGGCATCAGTTACAGCTCACAGAAGTGATAAAGCCAGCAGATATTCTCTTGAATTGTAGCCTGCAGCAAACAAGGAGGCAGTGGACTCCCCCGGAGATGGGCACAACAGGATTTGTTCATCAACCAGGCAGCAAAAGCGCAGCTGTAGGCTTGACTAGCTGCCGTTTCTCCTTGGTGCCATGCAGAAAACACAATCACAATACAAACTCAAAGAGATCGCCAGGCGAGAAACAGCCAGTCTAATCAAGCACTGTAAAAAACCCTGATACTATTCATTATTTGCACCTAAGAGTACAAGTTATGGAACAGAACCTCAGTGCTTTTGAAGTACAGGCCAAGTGGAATCTGCCTGATGCGAACATCTCACAATCCAAAAAAACCAACACATCCAGTCAATGATATCAGCATGGTAGTAGGTGGTTATCAAATTTTTTTTTGTAGAAATGATGACAAAGGATTCTTAAGGACAAACTAGGGAAAGGGCAACACTAGCTTTGTGGAGGCTTATGGTAAATTTCTGTAGAGGGAGAAAAGCAACATAGAGTCAGCACAAAAGTGTTTTGAGAGTTAGAGGCTAGCAACAGAGGAATAAAAAGAAGGAAATGACATTTTAATAGTGGATAGAAAGGTTGGAAATGACTCATGAAAACTGGTCTTAAATTTGAAAAGAAGCAGTCTGTTTAATGAGGAAAATGCACTCAAAAGAGAAGAGAAATAAGTTAAAATAATGAAGGTGGGAAATGAACTTTCTGGCAGAGTTCTGAACGGAGACTGTGGGAGTAGCACTGTATTCCTCAGTGCAGGAGGGGAGGGTGCTGCAGTGGTCGAGGTGTGAAATGATGAGATCCCAGGAAACAGCTGCAGTGTGGTGGAACGGCAAAAGGCCTTGTCATAGACATATTTGTGCAGCAAAACCTGTAAGATCTGGAGACTTCTCCTGCACATGAGACTCAGAATACACCTAAACTGATATTCCAATGACTTGCTGCACATTGAATTAGGTGAGTTAGACTACCTTCTTACAGTAAACCTATTTGACAAACGCTGTTAGAGAAAAACAAAAAAATCACTTAATATTTCCCACCCACAATACCAAATTTTCTCAACACTTAAGATGTCTGCAGTTTAAAATGATCTTGTGCATGAGCTCCTCTTCGAATGGCAGAAAAGACAGTAACACAGGGTTCCAAACCTTATGAATTAAGGCAAAATTTATATTCTATTTCCTGCAGGTTCAGAAGACATTTAGGGTATCTGGGCCTAAAAAAACCCTCATACAAACAAAATTTGTAATCATTAGAACAAGAACAAGCAAAGTTGGCAAAATTTTCTATGTGCAAACTGGCCAAGTAAGATACCAAGGAACACAACACTTCAGTTGCCACTGCAAGCTTTGCAGTGACTTTACTAAATAACTTCAAAATAAAAGGCAGTAATAGCTGAACTTGACAATCCTATAGATGTCCTGTGAAAGGAGCAAACACAGCCCCTTTCACACACTTTCCACCAGTTTCTGACAGAAAATTCCCTCAATAGATTACAACAGTCGGAGAACACCATTATTGTATCTTCTAAGCTAATGTTATTTCTGTCCTCTGGAAGATTATTAAACCTCTGGTCTTTAAAAAAGAAAAAAAATATAAAAAGATGACTTGCTATCATGCTGGTAAAAATCAGGGATGATCCTTGCTGGCTAAAGAATCACTGAGAGTACATTAAAATGTCAGCGTGTAAAAGAAGACTTTTACCTATAATTCCTGTATCTCACTTTCAACTCCTTTAAAGACTTGAAAATGTGACTATAACTGCTTGTAAAGAAATAAAACACAACTTTTGACTAAATTTAGGCAAAAGTCAATGTAAATTAATGCTATTGCAAATATTAGCACTTTCTTAACTAGGATTCTAATTATCATGGATATGAATGGTAATATTGATCATGTAGCAATTCTTTTATTCATGTACATTCATAAGCACCTAAAATAGGTCATGAATAAAATTCACATAGCATACATAAAGATAAGTTATCAAAAAATAGCTTGAACAGATATCTGTGTGTTTAAGAGGATCACAGAATCACAGAAGAGTTAGGGTTGGAAGGGACCTCTGGAGATCATCTAGTCCAACCCCTAGGAGTGATCAAAGCCCAAATTTGGTTTATGTCCACATTGGAATCATAGAATCATTAAAGTTGGAAAAGTCCTCCAAGATCATCAAGTTCAACCTTTGACTGAACACCACCTTGTCAACTAAACCACAGCACTAAGTGTCACATCCAGTAATTTCTTGAAGAATTCCAGGGATGGTGACTCCACCACTTCCCTGGACAGACCGTTCCAATGCTTAAGCACCCTTTCAATGAAGAAATTCTTCCTGATGTCCAACCTGAACCTTCCCTGGTGCAGTTTAAGGCCATTTCCTCTCGTCCTCTGTCTGTTTGCCAGGGAGAAGAGGCCAACCCCCACCTGGCTACACCCTCCTTTCAGGTAGTTGTAGAGAGTGATAAAGTCAAAACAGAATATAGCATCTTGGTTTACAAAAACTTCCTTATTTCACTACAGATAGGTTGCTTTGTTTACAACTAGAAGCTATGGCCATATTAATCTATATTTCATTAAAGGTGATAATACTTTTTATGGAAGGCAGAGCACATGCTTTTTCATAAACTTACCACTTGAAAGACAAAACAATGATGTTAGATAAAAGAATATTTTAAATAATAACTGAAAGAATGATCCCAAATTACTAGTTATATATACTAGCCAGGAGAAGTCATATATTTCTCTCTCCTTTTTACATAGAAGCTAGTATTATGTTACAAGCAGTGCTCTGGTATTAGTCTTCTTTTGACCACTATCTACAATTCATAGTCATCAACTCAGTGGGACATGGCTGAAATAGAACACATTTCCTTGATATGAGCATTTCTGATATATGTTATTTAAAGTTGTACAATTTACCTCAGAAAATGAACTAATGTTTGTGAAATGTAGCCCATCATGAAGATCAGAACATAACCCTCATGCTGGGAATGAGTGAGTAGAGGTTGTTTAAACACAGGAGAAGGTTTGGAGCAGTATCCAGGAAAAGGTTACTAATTTTCAAAACTATGTTTATGGCACTCGTTCCAAAACTAGAATACTTCACTAAATGCTCAAGAGTTGAATCACTAAAAAAGTGCGGCTTCACCAAAAAAGAAGCAAAATTTTTTTTGAAATATTATTTAGAAGCCAAATTTGTACCTATGGGTTTCGAATGGTCTGCAGCCCACCAAGAGACATCACATATTATAGTGTATGGTCAAGCATCCCCACAGGCACACAAAGGAGAGAGAAGTTATTTTCTGCTTCATTTCAACTCTGAACTTTCACAGAAATGTGTAATTTTTGGCTTGGGTACATCTTTGGCTTTAAAGGAAATGCAGCCAGAATCCTTGTATCACTGAAATGAGATATTCATTCTCCCAGAGCATAATTTCCTCCCCACCTAATCCTCATCCTCTACCTTCCCTTAAGATTCAAATATGCAGTAAAAATTGCTTTAAGGCTTCAGTTTAAACACCAATGATAACTCCTTGCTGTATCAACACAGAAACACATATTTTATCTCCTGTACAGCATCTGTGATTAAAGAAATCCAGTATCAATAAGAGAGGCAGATGCCCCAAGGCATGACTAAGAGAAATTGCATGCATTGTAGGGAATATTATCTTCTAGTACTGTCATGGAGGGTTTTGGAGAAGAACATGAGTAAACCAGCCTATATTTGATGGTCACTTCCACTCAGAACAGCCATAATTCATCAGCTTGTGGACAGCACCAGGTTCTCATCTAGAAAAGGTCAATGCCAAGGGAAAAATGAGATGGCACTAAATTAAGAGACTGAAAGGAAGGATTTAACAACATAGCTGTTGAAACAAACCACGATGGCCTGGGGAAGAAATTCTCATCCGGTTGCCCATCAATCCACTGTTCTGTCCCTGGATGAATAATGCAGGACAAATACAGAGGCACTCAGTCATAGACCAAACCTTTCCAAATGACAGTGGAATTTTTCAACACAAGTTTATCCAGACACTTGCAGTCATTACTGTAGACAATCTTCTGCAATGCAAATGCCTCAAATAAAGCAAACAAGCAAAAATAGTTACTGAAATGGTGAAGTACTCAAAAAGAGCCAAGAAGGATGACTTTTTCTAGTTGTTTACCACAAGAAAGTTTCTGCTCTTCTCTAACACACTGAAATATTGGATAAAAAAAATTATTACAGTTTCTGCCACTATTATGCAATATCAGATGGGACAGTATATTTTCATATATGTGGTGTTTTTGTAGACCTCCCTGAGTATGATAGTATGACATGTCCATAATTATGTACAAATGCAAAAGTAAACACAAATAGATGCAAATTTATTTTTTAAGGTATACTTTAGGCTCTTTCAGTTCTATGTGTTCCTTCCAAAAGATGTGCGAATTTATGAAAGTTCAAAATGGGTGTCATTTACAAGCTGAGAAGCTAGAAAAACTTGCAAGAACACTCAAGCTATATGGCCTACTTTAGTGTACTCTTCTCTATTTCTTTTTTCTTTACAGTTGTGAGCCTGTTTTTCTGCTTGCAGACGTTTTTATGACCTGTCAGTGTATGAATTATACTATCTAAAAATCAACTATTATAAAAGAAGGGGCTGGAATAAATAAAAGTCAGGAGGGTAGGTCAATTATATGAAATTCTTGCTAATCCCTCTTTCTCATCCTTTTGGTGTTTTACACCTGGTGTTCATAAGAAGAATATAAAGGTAAATTCAGAGGAACCTTAGTCTGAGGAGTCTTGTGTAAGGCAAAACTATTGTGTAATGAATGTAATCAAATCTCTGAGAAAATGCATTAAGCTAAGTCTTCTCTTAGTTACACGACTCAGTATAAGCTGCAGTAGATCACTGAATGCTGGGAAGCACAGGTAACAGAGACAATTTTTAGATGTTTGTTACTTAATTTTTGTTATAGACCAAATACGTGTGTTAGGAGAAGCCACCAATTTCTTCCTTCTTTCACTGTGCACCTTTTTGCCCATCTTTGTTCTACTTTGAAAGTTCAACTAAATATTCAACAGGCTTTCCCCATTTCCTTCCAAAGCAGCTTTCACATATGAAGACAAAGGGCTCTAAATACATTCTCTGTTCTCCTTCATTCTCTCTTTTTCCAATGAGAGGATAGAAAATGATGGACATCAAACCAGAAAGACAGTCAAAACCTGACAGGCTGACAAGCTCTTAAATATTCTGTACCATTTCTTGTTTTATGCATTGTCATTCTTTCATAGAGATAGATGCCTACAGCACTGTTCCACTTAAAAAGTCAGTGCACACAGGATGGGACACCCAACAAACTGCTGCCTGCCAAGAAATATCTGTCCAGAAAAGATAAGAGCAAGAGCAAACTTGCATGTCCTGAAATTAATAAATGTAAACACAAATTCTAAAAGTCTTTCTAGTATAGGAAATATTCATATATATATATAATGCAAATAGCTATGTTCACTTAAAATATTTCAGTTCATCCAGAGATCTAAAAATATGTTCCTATTATTATTTAATTTTCACACATCTACATAATTGTTACTTCAAGTATCCATTATCAGAAGAAACTTGAAGTACAGAGACTCACACTCAAACATTCAAAAGCTGTATGATGAATCAATACAAAAGAAAATCCATTATGTCTCCTATTTTAACTAAACAATTAATGGGTAATAAAATGTCAGCCACTTGAAAGTTTTTTTTCTGGAATGGCATCACACCATTAACCAGTCGGAAATTGTGAACAGAAACAAGTCAGACACTTTTGGGTATATGTTTATATGCTAAAACCCCAGAAATTTAATGCATCTCATTAGAAAGGAGATGATTACATGAACTCTTAACACACTCAGCAGTGATGCTTGTTTTTGTTATGGATGGGTAACACCAAGGTGGTTATATCTGCATCCTGATGCTCAGATAAAATTCCTCTTTCAGTAGCAAACTTGTAAGGATTGATTATGAACAAGGTGAATATAGATGCCTGGCAAAATTCATAAAGGTACAAAAATAAGAGTGGTAGCAAAGGATCATGTATTTTTATTTGCATCAGTGTTACAATATGCATTACAGAACCAAAAAAAAATTAGTAATAGTTTTATCATCAGTTTTCATAACAATAAACAAAGCAAGATTTTCATCCAGATGTGCTGGCAACTCTGTTATAATCAATGCCACTACTTACTCAAGGTGTTAGAAATCTGATCATTTCCTAAAAAATCAGTTGTATCAAGCCGCTACTTAACTCATTGTCTATTGCAGGATATTCCTATAGCTGTCCTAAGAAAGTCAGAGCTTACTGTTGCATGGACACAACATATTTATCCTAGAGCAGCTTCAATATATTCATGAACTATCCTGGTGAATAATGAGATGAAAATATCCAACTTTTAACCCTTTTAATCTACTCCTGAAGAATGCAGACTGTAAAACATAACAGCTTCTTCAAAGAGGCTCAGCTGTTGTGAATATATTTCCAAGAAAGCAATGAGGTTTTACTTGAGATTAGGTTTCTTTTAATCTAATTTAATTTACATCAACTATGATCCTGAATAATGAAGGATCTTCCTCTTTGTCAACATGGCAATAAAAAATATGTTATCTATAGACTTGAGTGGCTAACTGCAAGGATAAACTGAGTTAGAAAACAGATATTACTATTGAACTGTGTATAAAAACAGTTGGAGGATCAGCGTCAAAACTCTAGTCAATTCAAACAGTAAGTTGATCTGTAACCTCCCCTCAACCGGCAAAGGAGATGCAATGGGTACACACAGTAACATGTTCCCTGCTACATCATCTGTAAGAAGTAGGGGCAAACTGCTCAATGCAAAGAAAAGACTGCTTTAAGGTCTTAGAAACAGCCTTCTGATTTCTAAAGCAAAAAGCATGAAAGTGAAACAAGAAAAGTGCCATAAGAAAGGTGTGCATCAAGCCATACTGCACACATATTCTGAACTTCAAGGAATAATTCTGAAGAGTTGGAAAGAGGTTGAACTTCAGCCAATGAGTTGGTGAGCCCCAGCTGATGCCTGGCGATGCCTCTGTAGCTACCCTGATCTCAGCTGCCTCCTTGCTTACAAGATTGTGGGATCTTTTTGTATTTTAATATTTGTTGATCTACATTCCATTTTTCTTTTCCATTTTCTTTAAGTCTTTCAAGAACCTTTTGAATCTTTCTCCCTTATTAATCAAACCAGCAGCATATTAAAATATTGCTGCAGGCCAGAGGAACTCCTTGTCCTGAGAATGTCACGGTGATTGCACACCTGTTTTTATACCTTATATATGCTGATGAATGTAACTGTTTACCTAGACCTTAGGTTTGACTTCCTGCTTATGCTTTTGTGGTTAGAGCTATAAACATGCAATTTGCTTATCTTCAGCTTTATCTGGATTTCTAATTTCTCCCACTGTCCTAAAGGTATTGCCTGACATGCATTCATAAAATCTATCAAAATTGCATGTATGTTCTGCTCTTATTCCCATTGGATTATCTCACTAAATTCTTAAAATTAAGCAAAAATGCAGATGAAGGAGCTGTATTTAAACTCCTGTTCCATTTGTTTACATTTCTCTTAGCTTCTACCTTCTACATGTGTCCATATAGATACAAGCAGTCTCATGTAACTCTTTGTGTATTAGAGCCTATTTTTCAATACTTTACTCATCATAACAGAATTTGGTCCTCATGCTTGTATTGGAGAATTAGATATGGATGTGTTTTCCCTGGAAATTCCCAGTACTGCTCCCTTTGTATAATCAACAGATTATTTTTGCTTTGCTGCTCGTAATTCCTTACAAAACATGATTTTTTAGATACATGAGCTCTACTGAAGAGGCAAGCAAATGTGACCTTTCGACTGGGACTGGAGCAGTTGGTGTGACTCAGTGCATGTCAGGGCTGATTGCACTGGTGTTAACTCGCAGGGGCCCCCAGGGACTGCCCCGTGCTGCCACAGCTCCAACCCTGCCCTCTGCAGCACTGGCACACCCCGTGCAAGGGGTGAGCCTGCAGAAGTGGAATAACTCACAAATGAGCAATACACTGTTTCTGTCCATGATCTACGGGCCAAGGTCAGAATGGAACACAGACACATTTTAAAATGCATAAAAACAATGGCTTGGGGAAGAACAAATGGAAGAGTGGGCATGGAAAGGGAGCTTTGACTGCACTAAATGAAAGATTTCCCAGACTACAAACTATTTTCTGTACTATGCTGTGCTGTTTTCTTTTCTTTCTTTTTTTTTTTCAACTGTGAATTTTAACCTATCATCAGTGGTATTTCCTCAGGACTTTATTCATGCCACTTCCATTCTTTTGCAAAGACAGCTACTGAAAAAAACCCCACTGAAGTTTAGAGACTATCACTCATTATTTTTCTGTTCAAATATCTGATTTCTATAATGGATACGGTATAAAGTGTGAGAAAATAACACTAAGGAGACCAAGTCTGCTCATAAAGGGTTGGAGCTGCTGTATTTCATGTCACAAAATTGAAATTGCAGAGTCATTATAGGAGAAATCAGCCAACAGAATATTTGATGCAACTGAGCATCTAAAACTTAGAGCAGGTGGCAGCTCCTCATCTTCTGCCTCTCTAGTTTGCCTGTCAGGTCTTTTTAATTGCACTTTTGATCTAACTAAAAGCAAATAAACAAGAAAAAAACCCAAGAACGCCAAAACATGTAGATATTTTTGAATAGTTTGAGTAGTTTTCTACTGTATAATTTAAAACAGCTTGGTACAGATATATCACTTGGCTAATCCAGGGTTATTTTTTTATACACTGAATGTCTCAGCTGCAAAAAAAAAAGACAATTCTTATATGTTAACTAAATAACAATCATTTGGCAGATCTACCAGTGCTTAAAACAAAATGGGAGCAGCAACTTGTTGGGTTTTTTTCCAAACAATAACACAGTCTTAATATTAAGTAAAAAATAAGTGTTTCTTTTAAAACCAAATTTAGAGATTGGTTCATGGTACAGTTTGTCTGGATGCCTGACAATGTAACTTCTCTTTGGCATTTACACCTGGTCATCTGTACTGATACATCACCTTGCACATTCAGTATTTCACCAAGCGTTCAGAGGTGTCAGCAGGAAGCACCAAGACATTTGGGAAATCTCAGGGTGTGAAGCAGGCTCCCAGTAACAGGCTGTGACATTCCAAATGAGACTGCTAGGAAAAAGAAGAAACCCTTTTCTTCAGGATGTGCACTGACACGATGCTCTGTCAGTGATTAAGAGATGAGTGCTGCTGCAGGGCGCTGCCTCTGCAGTCGTGCTTACAGGTGTCTCCTCTGCTGCTTCTGGAAACCCATCAGCCTGGGAGTTAAACTAACTCTTCCATGGAAAAAAAGCAGCAACTGAAACAATGCTGCCAGTAAACATAAAATTGGAGGATTGGATATACCTGCCTACACAAGTCACTAATTTCTAAGTGAATAAACTTTAATTCTCTTATGTACTTGCATGAGATCAACAATTAGAGAAGAGGGAGTCACCATGAATAGCACTCACAGTTTCTGCTGAGGCACTCAGTCCCCCGCGGTAACAAGAACATGTTGTTTAACATTCTGTGTGATTTACATCAATAACAAAACTGGTATTTTACAAAAAGACAAACAGAAAACTTCTATATTTTCAATTCCTATCAAGCTTTATGTCTTCAAAGGTCTGTACTAGTATTTCCACCCACCATTGCCAGCAAACAGAATCACAGAATCATAGAACGATTTGGGTTGGAAGAGACCTTAAAGATCATCTGGTTCCAACCCCCCCTGCCATGGGCAGGGACACCTTCCATTCAGTCAGATTGCTCAGAGCCTCATCCAACCTGGTCTAGAACACATCCAGGGATGGGGCATCCACAAGTTCTCTGGGCAGCCTGTTTCCATGCCTCACTACCCTGAGGGTAAATAATTTTTTCTGAATATCTGATCTAAATATACTCCTCTTTCATTTCAAATAAATAAGTTGGGAAAAAGCCTTTGGAGTACATACCTATAAAATTGAGATTAAAGCCAGCATTCTCAAAGGTGATCACTGATTTTGAGATTATCTTTTAGCAGCAATACCTGGAGGCCAGATGGTCAGCTATGCAGTATTGGGTAACCTCTGCCTGCTCTCAGCTGCTCTGGTGCTTTGAAAACCAGGCCAGGAATTTTGGTGCCCTAAATATAGAACTGTGGAAATCTACTCAGAAACTATTTTCCCTAAACTGACAAAATCAGTCCCATTTTTCAATCCAGCTGAAGTGCTCTGCTTGCCGGTGTTAGGCCTCCTCAGGAATCCCCAAGAATGGGCAGGAGCCTTTTCACCACTGGTTGTCCCTGTTATCCCTATGCTGTCCTGTCTATACCTCCTGTACAACACTCAACAAAGATTTAGATATCTCACTATCTATCTTAAAAAAATAGTCCACATCTAAACACATATGCAGATCAAAGGCAATTCACAGCTGTGGTTGCAAATCAATCCTCAAACCTATTTAGTGTGGCGGTGAATAGATTTTCTATTGATGTTTCATCAGTGTAAGTGTTTAAGTAAAAGGAAATCCACTAAATTAGTTCTGAATAAAAAAATTACATTAGGACAAGTGCATGGGACAAAATTGAGCTATAAGGCAGAGAAAAAGCAGTAAGATGTTCAAGGTCTCACTCATATGAATGCAAAGCAGAGTTCATTTGGGCTGAGACACTGTGCGTGAATGAACAGGTACAAAAATATTGCTTATAGAAACCTCTTCTCCCAGTGAAGTTCTGGGGTTTGTTTGCAGAGCTTCTTGTAAATTTTTTCAATGCAGAATGATATTTTTCATCATTAAAAAAGTACCTGGGATCAGCTAAGCATGTAAGACCTGGTGGTCCTCAGGTGGGCCTGAGGACATCCTGATACTCAAGTCTGGACATGCTACAGCTCTGTCTCATTTTGCTGGCAGAAGGGAAACACTTCAGCTGTCAAGTCTTCCTGCCACTTCTCCCTTTTTAAAAATCACTCACCCAGCTTTCTCCAGGAAATGCTAGGAGAGACACTGACCCCAGGATGGAAAGACAAGCAGATAATAAGAATCTCCCTACTTTTCCAGCCTTCTTCCCGAGCTGAATCCATGCAGGACACTTATCCAGATCTGGAAAGTGAAGGACAAGTACGTTTCCCCAGGTTGCAGCCTGACACTATTAAAGGAAGCAGAATTCTGTATAAAAACACCTTATCAGAGCTCTGAAGTGAGCAGGAAGTACCTGCTGCTCTGAAGTGATACCCAGGAGAGCACAATACACCTCCTGCCTCAGCCAATCAATTTGTGTTAGCAAAGCTTTTCCAGAAACTGAAATTAAGTAAATGGAGTCATGCTTACAAAGAAAAGGGGACAAAAACCCTTTCTGCTTTATTTTTCTAACCTATCACTGCCTCCCGAATGCTATTGTAGGTATTTAATTATTTACTCTTATCAATAATAATAAAGTGGTGTGGTACTTGAGAAAAAAAAAAATCTCCCTTCTCTACTCGTATAATATCTGTCCCTTGCCTGACACTTCTCAGGCTTGCAACTTGTCCAACACCCACAGTCTGCATTACTTTCACCAAAAAGTTATCTGGTACCTCAACTTGTGTATCTATTAGATATGACTGACTCAAACCGCACCTACATTGGGTTACAAAGCAGAGGTAAAATTTTGAAATACTACACCCTGCAGAAATCTGATACAAAAATACTCAGGATACTCATTGGGAGATAAGAATGAATATTTTAAGTACTTGGCTCCACATGTCTGATAAGAGTATACTGGTTTTTAGTACTGAAGGTGAGTTATTCTCTTTAGTTCAATGCAAAATTTTACACTGAGATTAAAGAAAGAATTATACAGCTACCCCTGGCCAGAGATTTCACCAAATACTAACCAGTAAATACCTAACATTTCTGTCTGGGTGTTTACATCAGTGTCACTCCATGCCCACTATCACCTAAAAGTGACAGCCAGCCTGCAGAATGAGCTTCAAAGGCCCTTAATTAAAGCCCCAAGTTTAGGATAAACAGATCTCACCGTCAGGACAGTACAGGGATGTCATTAAAGGCAATTTCTACAGGACCAGGGTCACTCCTGCTGGGGATACATGTTCCTGGCATGGAGGAAGCAGGGAGTTGGTGCTGGTGCAGGGAGCAGCCTCTTTCCCTGGCACCTTCCCAGGGCATGCACAGCCAGACCACAGCTATTGTGACCTGCTTGGAACTGGCCACAGGGCAAGGCAGCTGTAAACAGGGACCGCAGCCTCCCAGACAAATGATGGATTGAGCCATGACAGGTGTTCAACATCGTTTCCTATGGGATTCTTCCAGGAAGCCCATCAGCCAGGGTGGGCAGGCAAAGGAACCTGTTCCTGGCTGGCTCATGGCTCAATTTATGAATATTAAAATAGGTTCTCTCTCCCTTCACTGAAACTCAGCAGATGCCAGACTTTCATGATCTTGGCCATTTCTTGATTATGCTTTTATTAGATTCCACTTCTAAAATTATGTCCTCGAGCAATTTAATTTTTACTTCTTTTTAACTTTTGAGGAGCATTTTTGCTCATAGGTCACTCCTTGTTTAATTCTCAGGATAAAGGCCTTCTGTAGGTATCACCACATTTAAAATAAATACATTACCAGTTGTATGTCATGAAATATATTCTTCTTCCCTTTTAATTTACTGCTCCAAAAGGAAAACCCAAATAGAAAATGGAAAAAAAGGGGGAAATCATTCCTTAAAAACATTCTGGTTTACATCCATTAAAATGAAATCCTAAAATTATAATATTAGCATAATTCTATGTATTTTAATAGCCTGAGTATTTCCCTGACCTGCTGAAACCTCTACCAGAAGTCAATCCTCAGGGCCAATGATCAAAACTGCAAATTGACAGAGCTGAGTAAAAATACCCTGGAATAATTTAAAATCTTTAATGTGTTTATTTGTCTAAATATAATATTTATTTGATTCTCATTTATGAAATCACTTAATGAAACATAAAATGTTATGAGCTGTAATTCATTTTATTAAAATAAAAATCAGGAACACATTACTCATATGGATACTCTCATCTGAATTTAATACCTATTGTTGGGCACTCTGATTCTTTCTAAAGCTTAGAAGCCTCAGGCACATTACTCTCAGATTCATCATGAAGAATAGAGAGGCCCTACAATACTCAGGCGAGTTCTTATTATGTTTATTTTCTACAGATTAAAACAACAGCCTTTAAAACTCTTCAGTGCCTTGGATAAAAAGGCCCCAACCTGCAAACATTTTTAAATGTAAATAACCTTAATTAGTATACCTGATGTTAGAAGAACACTCATATATATATAAACTAAAATATATTAAAAACCATCATTATCTGAAGAGAGGTACTCTGTGAAGTATTTCACGTATTTATCAATGCTGGCTCCCATAAGCAGACACGGAGGTCACCTCACCTATATCTATCACTGAGAAAGTTACAGTTGAAAACTGTGAGATTTGGAACCTAATCTGTGGCAAAATGCCTGGATTGGGATTAATTTCTCCCCTGTCCTTTCATAACTATGATATTTATTCTAAAGTGAAAACTGCTCTCACTAAGTACTACTCTGCATGAGTAAGTAAACTGAACATGATGTGAATGACAGCAAAGGGAACTAGGTCAGCTTTGCTGTTAAGAAAAAAAAATAAAAAAAAGAGAGAGAATACAGCAGCTCATCCAAAACCAGAATACAAATAATACAGTTTAAAAAGGGTCCTATATTATTGAAAAATTTTCCAAGTCCCTTCCTTTTGTATTTTTTTCTGTTTCTGTTTTCCTCATACTACAAGATGATCCAAATTTTTTCTTGTGAAAAATGGGCCAGATCCCCATTTCCTCAATGGCAAAAAATTCTCACATTTGATTTGTAACAGAGAAAGCGTTATCATTTGATTCCATAAGTAAATACACTTAAACATCTGTTTTGGCAAACTAATGGGCCCTTTCTCCATTCTAAAAATTACATACTTCCTCAAATACAATCCTTGCTAAAATATTCCCTTCCACTGCCTCTCTCTTTAACTACTGCAGATGCCAGTCTAGGCATCCCTGAACTGTCTTTCTGAGTTCATCTGGAACCTGAATTAAATTATGTTCTTCTTCTGGTGATGTGTATGTGCCTTTCTTCTTGTGTACCTACTTACAAACCCGCTGAGAGGTATTTGGATTGGGACACAGCTTATTAGGATACAAATTTAAATACATGAGATATTGTATGAGACCAAAACTACAGGATACTCAGCAGTAAATTAAGAAATAATTGATTTTAAGTTCCAGATCATTAAACTGATTTACAAGAACTTTTTGAAAGATAAATGAAACTCCTGAAGTGGAACAGGCAGTAACTAACCCACAGAACCCACAAAATTATTTCCCACTGTAGCACTAAGTGGTTTAGATGCCCTGAGCAATGCTCTGTTTGGGTTTTGAATGCCTCAGCGCTTAAACACATCAGTGACGTAAAAAGTCAGTCAGAGCTGATGTATTAACAGGAGAAAGAGATGCTATTACTTCTAAATCAGAACATGGCACTCAATTGCCAAAGGTAAGCCCAGGCTTCACGGACAAGCTATAAGAACCATGCTGTTACTTGGTCACTTGGCATCCCTTCTTCCAATGTGAGCATCCAAG
Source organism: Orthonyx spaldingii (assembly GCA_013397795.1). Classification (NCBI taxonomy): domain Eukaryota; kingdom Metazoa; phylum Chordata; class Aves; order Passeriformes; family Orthonychidae; genus Orthonyx; species Orthonyx spaldingii. Next base: position 394,200 of record VZTJ01004215.1, on the reverse strand, counting down.
CCCACACTGATCTCTGCCTCTAGATGGACATGGTACAGCATTTAATGACATCATTAAAAATATTTGAGTTCTTTTATATTTTTTACTTTGTTTTTGATGTCCTTATTAAGAACAAATTCCAGTTGGTCCCTTATAGTTGCGAAGAAAAGCTGCAGCACCTCGGGATTTTTACTGATAAGTAAATGAGACCTGAGTACAGAGAGAAGTGATGATCTCTTCAGAGAGGTGAGCTGAATCATTTTACTGCATTGTACTGCGAAGAGCTACTCATACGAAGAGAAAAGCCCTGCAACAGAAGGGGCTGTGTGGAGTAAGAATAAGTAGGATAAAGGTATGTCCTCTCCCAGCCAACCCTTGATGCTAATTACAACCACAAGAGTAAGAGTGAAATGACAAGTTTCCCCATGCTCCTCTGGAGGCGAAGGAGAATCTGCTGTGATTTTCAGAAGTGAAGGCAGGTGAGGGTGGCCACATTGCTTCCATCAGGCCACCAGCTGGATGTTGGGTTGGTGAACAGTACTTATGATTTGTCAGGCTTGTCCTGGCCTGTCTGGAGCTTTGCTAGAGCTTGTTTAGCTGTGGCAGCAGACCTCCAGCACAACTCAGGTTAAAAGAGGCTTCAGAAGGTCCAACCAGAACTTGAAGCAGAGTCAGATATCAGAGGATGCTGCTAACGCTTTTTTTCCTGCTATTGGTTTATTTTCTACATTGGTGACAAGGAAGGAAAGAAAAAAATTAAATTAAACTTGATACTTGCTCTCTGTTTTCAGATCGCATAATTTTAAATCAATATTTTCTAATTACTTGTGAGGAACAGTACAGTGCTGTGACAACAACAAAGTGGTTATGCAATAACAACTTTCTAAGGCACTTCTAACTCAGGTCATATTCAACTCAGTTTTTATCAGACGATAATTACTGTACTATAAACCCAAACTCTTCAAAATCCAAGTGTTCACTTTAAAACTTCCACCAAAATAAGGATCCCCTCCTAACTGAATTACCAAGAAAAAAGGGAAAAGCTAGACAGATCAAGTGGGATCTAAAAATCACAGAGATCCAATATTAATAAAAGAGTAAGAATGCTCAGTGAAATCGATGCCAAACAAAAGTAGTTATTCACGTAATTTAAAATTATATATTTTAATGGCAATCCCTACACTCTATATATCTGTTGACATGTATTCAGTCTGCTTCTGAAGAAAACCAGAAGCAAAATTCTCAGCCAAAAAAAGACATGCCACCATTTTTTGTTCACATTGTTTTCCTGATTAATTTTACATCTTTAGAAAGAAATCATTATTTTAAAAATATTTCATCTGTGGAAATAATAATAAATAATTAATTATCTGTAAATTGCTTTTTTTTTTTTTTAAATTTGTGATGAATTTCTGCAGTGTATCAGCCTTGATACTCCCATTCACCATATTGTTAGTACCCTTTATAATACCATAAGAAATAGAAGTAACCTACAGTTCCACTTCTGATTACCTACCACTTTTAAAACAACATATGGCTGAGGTTGAATACATTTTTGAAGATTCTGTTTGTTTGGCAAAGTTTAGTATCAGCTGGAAATAATCTTTCCTTTAAATTCCATTACGATTACACTTAAATTTATAGGTAGTATTTTAATGTATTTAAATCAAAAATTAATAACATCAAGGTAGGTTTTTGTGTTATATGCTTTTAGGTACTTCACAGAACTGAGTAAATGCTGCTATTCCCATCTTCCTGCTGCAACACAAGCAAAGACAGATCCTGAGAAGAACAACCCTGTGAAGTAAAAGCAAAGGCATATTTGCATCTTCAAAATACCCACTCAGATAAAATCTTTCTAAGCCTGCTTAACACTCTAGGCTTACTTTATCTTATTTACTCCTTTTTTTGTACCACCTTGCTTATTCTAATTTCCTGCGGTGCCTCCCCACCCGTGCTCATCAAATCCTTTAATGTCACTTCCAACGTCCTGCACCTCTCCAGGTCTGGATGAGGGCATCACCTGGGCCTGGACTATGGGGAAACACACAGCCTTCAAAAGTACCCATTCCAATGGGGCCCTGGACACATCACTCATGTGAAAATATGATTCCAAGATGTTCTGAAAAAATAATTTATTATTAAATACCAGCTTTTTATCCATAGCAATACTAAAGAATAAAATGGATGGGAAAACACAGACTTGCCTATCCATCACTTTCTCCAGACAGCGGCAGAGACATGGAAACAATAGGATGGACCCTTCCTGACCTCTCTTCCACAACCAAAAATCTAAATGTCTACTGTGATAATTTTTGTGCCTAGGATATGAAGCCTGTCAAGGATTTTGCAGCATATGTGCAGCAGTACATAGAGAAATAAGTTTTGCAATGACTTACAGTCAGAGACTAGGACTGTAGCCAATCTTTATTATAATTTTTCAGTGCAGAAAAATTACTGTTTTGGAGACAATCATCTCATAATGCTTGAGAGTAGATTTAGCTAACAAAAACCCCACAAAAAACAGGACAAAGTGGCAAAGTTGTTATTCTAAAAGTGTGGGAGGGAGCAAATGAGCATCTTTTCATGAAGCACATAAGGAGAAAATTCTCAGATCAGAAGCAAATCAGAGTGCAGGTGTATACAATTTACAGTTAAAGAAATAAAAGAACAGCAGGCTATTGCAAAAATGGAGCCACTCTTAGACAAAGTACATATGGAGCAGAGTGACGTTTTTGTCCTACACATTTCTGAGCCCTCCTGCCCTAATCTATAATAAATGTAAGTGGGTAATATGCTATTAACTCTATGAAGACAAAAAAAATGGTCTCTTGATCTCTTTCTGGGGTGTTTGGAAAGTTTCAAAGTGCATTTTGCAAGAATAACAATCCCGTGCCTCATTCACTGCATTAAAGATCATTTTGATCTCGCTCTTGGCAGACTAGGGTAAATAAACGAAATGAAAATTACTGTTCACACCCTAAGAGTGGCAAACTAACTGCTGTACTGCCCAGAAGGCTTACTGCTGGTCTTAATTAAATACTTTGAGAAATTCAGAATTCTGACTTTGATAAGGATCAGCAGCTTCTCCCTGAAACCTCCATCGCGGGGCAGATTTGTCCGGCCCTCAGAGGAGACGCTGTGCTGAGCGCCTGTGTGGCTGCTTGCCAAGCAATACTTTCGTGGAACTCCTGGAGCAAAGCATTGCACTCTGACACACTTTGCCAGCTGTCCTATATTCTCAAGCGTAATGACAAAATAAAACCATCTCATTATTTGACTTTTTCTCATGCCAATCCATGCTGCTTGGCCAACCAGTGTGAAACTAAATAGCTGATGGCATTTTTTAGGGGGAAAAAAAGCCCAAATCTAGGGGTTCGCAGGACTGTGGAATTACTCCAAGAGGCATTCTGATGAGTCATTGTCCAGCTGTCCGAAGCTTTTGGCAGTAAAGACATTAAAAACATATTATGACTTAACAGCTTTTGCTCCAGGTCCTTGCTCCAGATGAATTTTTTGCCTCTATGTAGGGCTTGTCTACATTCTTTGCATGATATTTATTCATGTACTGCTAACTACAATCATTGCAGAATATTTATTCACTGAGAATTCTGCTTATACCTCGATATTAAACAGCTGTTGGGTGGCCTTGAATGGTGTTGTTTAAAACAGTGGTTGTAAACCTATTATTTCCTCAAACTACATCTGCATCAACCAAATTTTCCTGCTTGTCTCTTTTTCCACATATGCCCTGAGGAAGAGTTTCATTCTAGGCAATGACCTACATTAGGGCAGGCTTGCTGCTGCAGCCCCAGGGAACACCTTTCAGTGCTGTTCTGACTCCCCACTGCTGAGATCCAACTCTGACTTGTTTTTCATGCAAAGTCTCTTGCTCAGCTTCAGTCTTCCAGGAAATAACCCAACCATCTTAAGAAAAATAATCCACAGGAACTATTCAGAAAGGATTTAATTACTTGACACTAGTTGTCATTGAAAAATGCTCCGCTCATGCCAGAGAGAGAGAAAAACACCAAGAAACAGAAGGAACACTAAAAGCATCAGAAGAGGTGATCCTTCTTCTCCACTCCACTCTCATGAGTCCCTGCTTGAGTACTAAGCAAGTGTTCAGCTTTGGGGTCCCCAGCATAAGAAGGACGTGGACATCTTAGAGCAAGTCCAGAGGATGTCCACGAAGCTGATCAAAGAGCTGAAGCATCTCTGCTATGAAGACAGGAGGCCAAGAGAATTGGGGTTGTTCAGCTTGGAGAAGAGAAGGCTGCAGGGAGAATTTCCAGAGGCCTTCCAGTACTTAAAGGGGCTATGAGAGATGTGCAGGCTGACTTTTTACAGGAACAGTTAGTGATAGAACAAGAGGGAAAGAGGGTAGGTTTGGATTAGATATTAGGGAGAAATTCTTTACTGTGAGAGGGGTGAGGTATCAAAACAGGTTGCCCAGAGAAATTGTGGATGCATCATCCTTAAAAGTGTTCAAGGCCGGGTTGTGCAGGGCTCTGGACAACCAGGCCTAGTGGAAGGCTTCCAGCCTGTGGCAAGGTGGTTGGAATAAGATAATCTTCAAAGTCCCTTCCAACGCAAATCATTCTATGATTCTGTGGTATGTACTGGTCTGTTTAGTGTGCAACTACTATGACTACACCCTCCTGGACCATAGGAAATAACCTCTACACTAGAGCATATATATCCAGTATCAGTAGCTAGAAAAGGGCCTCTTTTGCATAACTTTAACTATCATGTCTTCTTATGTAGCCTGTTGAGAGACAGATGTACCTTCACAGACGGACCCCTTGCAACCTGTGATGTTGAAGATCAGTAAGATTAAGTAAGATTAGTTCTCTTATACTGGTCATACAGAACACATAGGACAATCTCATAGGACAATCATCTCATGCTAATTGCTGAAGTTCAAAAAAAAACCAGCAAGGCTATTGGGTATGGAAAAAATATTGAATAGCAAATATGTGACCAAGTGTTATAACAGTAAGCAGCATGCCCTTTAATAACTTATACAAATGAATGTACAGTTTCTCTTATTTTGTGTTTAGTATCACAGGGATCTATACTGCCAGCAATCCATCAGTATCTAGCATTTATAGAGATACCTCTCTATAAATAAAAATGCTGGGTGAGCAATTAAAAACAATTGGCATTGAGAAATCTCAAGGCTTGAAGTGGTGCTGGTGTTTATTACTCAGGTTCATTGAGTGCATATTGCAACAGAGGAAAACCCAGAAATATCCCTCTATGTTAAAATAAACTAATTATCAACAAAGCATATTTAATTTTTTAAAAAGTATATTAAACACTCATTGGCTCATGCTCCGAGCTGTCTTCAGATAGAAAGACCATAGGGTCCAGAAAATAGGAATTGCACTCAAACACTATGAATATAGCCCACAAGACTTCAATTACAGGATCAGGGTTAATACAGTTTGTGAAAGAGGAAAATAAAAAAAGCCAACAAATGAAAGTTGTTTGGTTTGTGGTAAGTGAAGTTTAAAGATGATTGGCTAGTATTGCTCAGGCAATCTATCTACATCTTCATACTGCATCTATCACCATAGCAACTGCAGCCTTGGAAGTGTTTCCAAGACTCTAAGAGCAATTAATTTTACAGAAGATGTAAAACTGTATCCCTTATTCTCTTATAAAGGAGTTAGATGGTTCACCAAGTACCCCAACACCCTAAATACAATTGCTATCACCATTTACTCTGTAGGATCATTTACTCACGGTTTAGACCATTATTCAATAGCACATTACATGCATGCAATTTTAGGAAGGTGGAGAAGAAGAACATGCTCAGTCCACAAGGACTGGAAATCTGTGAACTAGTCCAAGGCAAATAAGAAGTCCTGGGCAGCAGTCCGGTCCCTGCTTGCAGGTGTCAGGGAATCCAGACAGTAGACAGTGTCTGCTCCCAGCAGGACATGCAGCAGCACATGGACTGGGCGAGCTCTGTGCTATCACATCTCTCCTCATCTTCCAAACCTGTAGCACACAGGCTATCTAAAGAAACCATTATTGCATGTAAACAAAAGCTTGCTCCACAATTGTTTGGCATCACTAATACTTCCTCTGATGTGCCCCAGGCAAACAAGAACTGACACCAGTGTTTTTGCTCCGGTCACTAGCTTTAATATCCTCTAGAACTGTCTCTGCAAAAAATCATACTGCTGGAAAAAAACATCATATTAATCACCACCCCACACTGCTCAGTATTCTAGAAACCAACATACACAGACAAGTGTGTTGAGAGAGACGAGATACCACGATTTAATTGGAAGATAGAGATTCTTTCTGGACAGAGTTTATCTTCTAGATAGAAGCTTGAGTAACACAGTGGTTATAAATTAATTTTATTAAGCACGTTTTAAAAAACGTGATTTCCTAGAGACTGAGATCTCATGAATAACCAGGTTCAGAGGAACTCCCTCCTCCTCATCAGTCCCCCTTCACTAATGGTGCTGTTTCCCTCCTGTGTGCTTAAGCATTTTATAAAAAAATGCATGCTCTTCATCTCCACCTTGTTTCTGGCTCACAATGACATAGCTTGGAAGCCAGTGTTACCGGTGAAACTTTATATTGCACTTAAACATCCATTTCTGGCAGTAAAATACAGAGAGAAAGGGCAACATACTTAAAGTCAACTCATGCGTCTTTGGGAAGAAGGACAGCTCCTAAAGGTCATGTCACTGGCTGGTCCTAGTAACATCTAACATCTGAGCTGGCACCAGCATAAAAAAACTGCTGCTTTTTCCTCAAACTGCTACTCCTCAACAATGGTCTTCCTGCAACCAGGATTTCACCTGACAGCTCATCATCATTAGTCAGCTTATTTCATTGCTTTCATTACTGGTGACTCCATTTCCTTTCCTGCCTTGTAGTTGTCAGAGCCAAATACTTGGGGAGCTTCTAATCATGATTATATCCTCTTCACAGACTGGTCCTAAATTTATCATGGTGTTCCTCAGCTGGTATTCATTTACCCTTTTAAACTCTTGAGCGGGCAGTTATCACCACATACCTACTACTTACAGCAATCTTTTCTTAAATGTTACGCATAAATGTGAAAGTATTGGAAAGGTCATAGCAAGCATAAGAAGCAGAGTGGTGGGACTACACTGAAGTAGCAATTAAGAAGCCCACTTCAACTGATTACTTGTATTTGAAAAATATTCCTGTTCACCTCAGCTTTTCATCAAGGAGGGATAAGATTGGATAAAGATTTTGAACCCACACTTACAGAAGATGTCTGACCCAGCTTCTCAGACCACAGGGTGGTCAAGGCAGCCCAGATACAAAAGTCCTGGTCATGGTGCAAAACTGTCCCAGCCTTACCTGACAGATTCCACACTAATGTCACCATGAGTTTAGCTGGAAACTGCATCCCTCTTCTGAAACTTTAGTGAGCATGTGCTGGATTAATTAGTTGTAAGAGATTTTCCCAGGAGCAGAGGATGCCCCAGTGACCCCAGACCAGTATAGCAATGCTTTTACATTCATACAAGACAAATAATGTTTTCTTTGGGTGCTCTCAAATGTACTGCCCAGGCATACTGACAAACAGGGGACAATAGACTTTACAGCAATTTACAGTATCAAATTATAAAGCCATTTATCCTGATTTAAATCATTTACAGATTTGGCATATTAGATTTTTCTACAGCAAAAAGATTTGCTAGTTCAGAGTTATTTACTTGCAGTAATTTTCATTTCAGAACAGCACAGTCAAAGTTAGCTACTTATTTTAAATAGTGTGATAATTAAACACTTCTATTCAATAAATAAACAAACAAACCAAAAAAAAAACCAAAAACAAAAAACAACCAAATAAATAAATCCCCATAACAATTCACAAGACAGAAAAATCTTAGAACTCCGGTGTTACTACAAACCCCACACTCAACAGAGGATCTCAATGAGGACTTTAGGTATCTGAATTTGGAGACTTGCTAAAGAACAGTTTAGTTTAAACCAATCTAAGTGTTGTCCAGCAGCTCATGAGCTCACTATATGTCACCATAGCATCTCCTAAAGCCACTATGGCCCAGTGACAAAAATGAGAGGCAGGCAGCTGAATCCCAGCTTGATGACAATAAGGGTTGCTCTTAAGCAGAGAAACACCCAGTTAAATATGAATAAAGTTAATTAGCAGACAATGTTTGTCATTACAGTAGGGCAAAAGAGCTCAAGTAGGAGCCAATAAAACTTTTCCTGTAAGTGAAATGCCCTGTAATTATTTGAACTAAATTACATTATCATAGTCTGAGACATGCAGTCACTTCCACTCTTTTTTCAGAGCAAGAACTCTGTCTTCTCTCTTCATCTCTCTCACAAATACAATGTAATCCAATTAACACTTTATCTAACCCTTATCACCACCTTCTTCAAACAAGTTCTGAAAAGGAAATGAAAAAATATGTTCAGCTGTGTATAATGAGGAATTCAAATAGTCCAAAGTACTTTTCTATAATTAGTGGGAAATAATGGAGAGTTTTAAAAGACTATTTCTCTCCAGGCACGTGTGGGTATGTACATTGAAGAGAAATATTTGTGTAAACAATACATACTCATCTCTACACAAACAGAAAAACAATTCTCGTGGGACAAATCTGTATTAAAGAATATACCATATTTTTAAATATAAGTGTATTGCTCTTCAATTTGCACAAGCTCCAAAGAATGCACCCAGAAAACCCCAAAAATTTAGCTCTGGATTATAATTATCAAATGTATGCTGTACAGAAATGGGGTCTTTAGGGCGAAGTTTTACAATGATTATCCAAATTTCTGCTGTGCTAAGCTTTAGAAATGAATGGAATATGCACTGTAGGGCAACAAGACTACCAACATTTTAACAAAACTATTGATTTCATGCTTAGAATTCTCTTTATCACCAGAATTTAAATCTATTGCAGCTACTTCTCAGTAGTGTTTTTGGTCTAGTGGGTGGCATCCCTGCCCATGGCAGAAGGGTGGAACTGGATCATCTCAAAGATCCCTTCCAACCCATGGTTCTATGATTCTATTTATGCAGCGAAACACTCTTTGCTTTAATTTTTTTTCTGATTGACTTTACAGTTTGCAATAATGCTTCATAGGTGTCCGTCTTTCCAGAGGTGCAGTTCAGGGTATCATGTCAAGCTGATTTTACTCCTGTGCCTTCAGCCATAGTTTTGCTTCAGCAATGGTAGCTTTTAAATATTTCAGGCACATTGCTCTTGTGATCCTCAAACTGCATCAAGAATTCAAATAAAAAACTATTTTTGTCTTGGTCAAGTGAAAGGGACAAATCTGGGAAATGTAAAACACCTAATTGCCTCTTGGCTCTAAATAGAAAAATTGAAAATTGCCTGTAACTGGAAATGACATCTTTTTGTCTGCAAATTTCTGATGTTGAATGAAAACTTTTCTTCTGTTTTCCAAAGTAAAAACTCTCAAATACTGAGAATACTGTTATAGAAAGCATCTATCATTAAGCTAAGAGAGTCATGTTATGTTGCTTGCTAAATGGAAGAGTAAACCAGAAGACTCAATAACCCAAAAAGGAAAGATCAACTTTTTTCTGCCTGGAATAATAATATTATTGCCAACTGAATTGAACTGTCATTCTTTTATTTTACTCAAATATTCAAACAATTAAATTTGAAGGATTCCACAACATCGCATCAGTGCCAGCTTGACATTTTTTTCACCCTTGTCTGGAAATCATGATGGTCCTCCTTTTTTTTATCACAGTGCAAAAGTGCCTCAAAAATATTCTAAGAAATCTGAGAAATATTTGTCTTGATAAATTGAGGACTCTACAGATGAGACTGAAATTTGTGAATAGCCAGGAGGTGAAATACAAAAATTTAATAATAAGAAAGTATACACTCAAACATTAACATGCTCTCCAAAAACAGCTGCCCAAAGGGTGAGCTTGTGGTCTCAAGCAGGATATACAGAGGATACAGCTGGAGGAACTGGAAGACCTCTAAGGCATCTTTACCCTGTGTTTACCCTCTCCAGAATGTCATTTCCATCATTTAAAGATGTGGTGAAGAGAACAGCAGTCTGTTTACTCATTAGACTTCCAGTTGATGAGCAAACAAACCTTTCATATTCACAGTTCGAAGCACATGGAGCCAGTGCACAAACCTTTACCTGCAGGCTCTCACTTCACTTTCAGATACCATGGGTTACCAAAGTGAAGCTGAAATCACCAGCATGCTTCAAATACCACAGATTCGTAGTTGTAGGTCTGTAATTAAAAGCCATGTTTGACATCTGAATTTAACTGACACCCATATATATGGCTTTAGGCTGGTCTCCACTCTCATTGTGGTTTGTATAACATTAATTGAAATGCTTCCCTTGAAGGGAAACTTTCTGATGGCCAACCGAGTAAATAGCTTGGGTTCCAATTCCCTTCAATCATCCTGCTGATGTGATCCAGTAGGAAGTGATTTTAAATCTGAACTGTCACTAAAGATCAAAGCTCAAGGTTAAAATAAGAAAGAAACAGATATCTGAAGTTTTTCACATGAAGAAAAAAAACCGGTTCAGATGGAATTGTGTTTTAGCTATGCCAGCTTGGATACAGACTAAATGAATAACTGCCTGTATGCTACAGAGATGCAAGGAAGTCGGGAAAACTCAGTCACACACACTGAGACAACCTAAAAATCCCTCTCAATGCCCTTCCGACCAAATATGTTTATTAAATTATGACTTGTGCTAGGAATGCTGGATTGAAACTGCTGTAGATTTGGATAAGAGGGTTTTGGTATTAAACAGATTAACAAGAGCTCTTGCTTACTAAGTCAGAATTGTATCTATATACTGAAATCCAGTGACCCTTTTCACAGTCATTTTTAAGTAAGGACAATTCACAAGATGTTTTCTTGGTACATAACAGCCCTTCGCATTTCACTGCTTTCATTTTTTACTAAGCAAGAAGTGAAAAGAATTGGAGTGCTGCAACTGGTTTCCAAATGAGAAGATAAGATAGCATTTTGAGCAGAAGAAAATTTTAACTAGCCATAGATGAAATGCAAGTGGAAAACCCCTTTTATTCAAAGTATTACTTACACTGTAATTGAGAAAAGTGCTTTTTCAGACTGTATCTCCTATGCATGATAGGCTGTGAAGCAGTTTTTAAAGAAACATAAACTTCACGTTAAAAGAATTTCATTAGACAGGTATCTTCATCTATACCCAAAGTACTGGAGTAAGCCAACCACCACTATTCTTTTTCACACATCAGCAAATCAGCCCTGAAGTGCATCTCCCCAGAAGCTCACCTACTTGACTGTGCTGAAGGATTTACATCCTAATCACAACTGAAGCCAAGAACAGCAAACACCATTTTTTTTCTTAAATTTTGAATTGAAAGATATCTATAAAATTAAAGTAAGCATGCAACTGCACCAATGAAGGGCTAAAATAAACTGTTTTCTTTTTTTTATGATCAGCTTACACACGTACAAAGGCTTGGACAGACACAAGATTTTCCCCAAACAACTGCTGACATGTCTCCTCAGACACCTCCACAGTAAATGTTTCACTGCACACATGGCTGAAAACACTACTTCCAGCCTAGGGGGACTTCACAGTAAATCTTACACTTCTCAGCCTTTAACTGAAAAGTATTGTTCATTTTAACCCTGGAAGAGATTGGTCACAAATCACCAGATTTTGAAATGTCTACAAGGACTTTTTTGGTTCAAAGTTTTCCTTTGTAACCTATAACAAGAAAGTTCATCAAGAACTAGTGGAAGCAGGGTACTTAGGGAAGCAGGAAAACACACAAACATGCAAACAGAAACATACTGCTACTTTCTCAAAATTAAATCAATGTTTCTTATTTACTTAATTGGTGATAAAATTCACAGGCTTCCCAGTATTTGGCTTGAAATTATGGGGATATTGCCTGTTTTGATTTGCAACGTGTTGACTTCTTCAGTCACACCACCAAGGGAGACCATAAAGAAGCACTTCTTTATTACTCTGTAGGCATTGCCATCTATCTTATCTTAATCACTCTGAGCACCATTTCAGGAATGATCCCTGCCATAACTCAGAAACCATGCGCCACTTCAACCTTTTCAAAGCTTAGACATAATTTCAAATGCTTTTGCAGTTCAGAACAAAGATTTCTTACTGGGTGTACTAAAAAACCTTTATCATTCAGCAAGGGAGGTGCAGAGGTATCACCACGGTTCTTTCTTCTTACTGACCAAGGAAATAATTACTAGTGAGAGCATATGAAGAGATAGAATGTGAGACAAGAGTGAAAATAAGTGATTTTTAATGCATATTATATATATAAAATAAAACCTATTTGGGTTAGTTGACAGATCATCTGTTTAGAATGGAAGCAAGTAAGGCCTACAAGAAAAAATTGCACAGTAACACACTGTGAAGAATTTGTGTTCGGATGCCTTTCAACATGACTGATTCAGATGAACAATAATAAAAGTTTCTTTTCATTCTTAAGAGCTTCATTCAAGCTTTGACAACCAAAAAATTGTCCAACAAGTCGCACAGTATAGAATGAATGCAGTTACTGGCATGCTTATTTTATATATAATAACAGACCCTTTAGTTTAACAAGTCATTAGAATAAACATATGTCATACCACAAAGGAAAGAGATGAAAAATTCTTCCCATTATCTTCTATATCTCTCCCCTATTCAACTACAACATTATTAATTGCAGATGGCAAAGGAAAACGTCTTCATTTATCTGCACAGCTGTATAGTTATGTGTTAGAGACATTCTATGATTCTGTGAACTTCAGATACAAAGTAAAATTCAAACGTTGTGAAGCAACCTTCCAGTGCTGCATGAACTGATTTTAAACCACAGAAATGAACAAAGAAAAATAGTTTTGGAATTTAAAATAATACTTTTTTCTCACTTGAGCACAACACTTGCTGAAACTCCCAGAGTAAATCTCTTGCACTATAAATTTTATTTCTCTTTCCCCTCATCTCCCACCCAAGGGAACCCCTAAAAGGGAAGCACTGGCAGGAGTGCACTCACTAAAATAACTGCCTGGAATAGTGATTTATACATCTGGCTGAAATAGCCAACCACTGGATGTCACTGTTACTCCACATGAAGTAAGCAAATAAAACCATGAGATTACCACCACCATAGAGTAGCTGTCTACTGCTAGATACTTTAGGAAAAAACCCACCAACAACAAAAACCCTTTGAAAAATAAAGTGAATTCAAAATTGAGGAGGAGTTCAAGGGAAAACCATGCTTGCAAAACAAAGTCTCAGGGAAGCTTCAGTGCAAAGGGTGGTCAGTGGTGGCCTATGTAACTGCCAAATCTGGGCTTTGAAAGAAACTAAAGGAAAAGCTGGCTTTTCCTTCAGAATGGGAGAGAAGTTTCTTCTTCAAGTCCTTTGTACTTCTGGGACTCCAGGCTGTTTCCATTTGCTACCAGTTACATACAGCCATTGTTCTGCAAGTATTTTTCTAGCTGGAAGAAGACTGACTGACATAACTTATTTAGGTAACACCACAAAGACATACATGCACATGTTAAAAAAATTCCCATTGGTCTTCAGCTGAAGATCCTTACAGAGAATGGCTTTCAGTTCCATTAGTTTTCCCATGAGCAAATTGGTTTTCTGGTGTAAAAGGTTATAAGCTGCTTCACATTGGATTGTAAAAAGAAATTTCAATATTCTTACAAGGAAAAAAGAAAGATGTTTGTCTTCTCCCTGGAATGCAAAAACTCCCTTCTTGATCCCAAGTGATTTTCTCTGTGCCAGTCTTGGTCATGAAACTGCTTCAATCTACTGGTTAAGGCAACAACCTATTTCTTTTTCGTTTGTGTATCATGCTTCACCAAGCAATTGTTTTATCCTTATTTTAACCTCCTCACCTGGCTGTCTCTACTATTTCCAGTAGCCTTTGAAAATACAGAAATATCTCAGGTTGCTATTTCCCACATCACCTCCAAGAAGCAAAATGAATCTGAGGCCACAGAATCTGAAAAGAGACTTTACATCAATTTGATGTGTAACTAATTGTTCTTAACTGAAAAGTATGCTCCTTGTAAATGTGAAGTCTGTATAAAAATAAAAGTAGCCCGCATTTGTAAGGGGTTATGATTTGTTATTAATACACTCATGTTATTTTTTTAGAATTGCTTCAATTTCCATTAGAAATTTCATCTGATGATATTTCTTAGATACTTTCTTCTTTTGAATTAAAAGTATTAGGAAAGAAAATCAAAAATTCATAATGAGAGTTTAAAAGGTGTCTAAAATATGCAATCATAAATAAGGAAACACTGTCCCTAAGTATCTTTAATTATAAAGCCTAATTTCACCTTATGTATGTGATAACAGAATTTTTAAAAGTCAAGGTCCTAGAGTTATTTTATGTTATGTATTTTATGCTATATATTCCATATCATCTGCTATGCTCAGAAATGAGTTTTTGTCCCTTTAATTCAGAGTTCATGCTCTAAGCCAACACAGTCATCTACACATTTTTCAATTTTTCTTTGCAGCAAAATATATACAGTATTACTGAACTTGTTCACCCTTGTTAAAATAGGATCTCTATGCTATCAACATTAACTATGGGGAAACTATAACTCCACAAATTCAAACTTAACACAGTGCCTGCATTTCCAGGTAATATTTGAACCTGTTGCTCTAGTTAGATGTCATATGATTTTATGGGGTTTCTGGTCACGTGCTATATTTTTTTATGCTTCTAATTAAACTTAAAGCTGTACGAAAGGATAGAAATATATAATCAGTACAATCAGAAAGATGAAAGTATCTGGGTCTCAAATATAGAGAAAGCATATAGAATGCCTTAAAAATGACCTGCCCATTTATTAAAATGCTGTTTTAATGATACAATGCAAGGGATTTCCAGACAACTAAAAAAACCCCCAGAGTTCATACAACTTTTTCACTATAAAATGCAGCACTGATTACATATTTTTACGTGACAGAAAAACAAACAAAAAAAATGTGTATCAGGAATTAAAGAAGATTGGGAAGTCATGTAAATTCTTTGCAAGTTGAAAATGCAGGAAATAAATAGCCACAGTAAAGATATTTCAACCAAAGATAGCTTTTTAACCATTTTTCTAGCTCCACGTGAGAGAAGACGAGCGCTGACCTTTGCTGAATGGCACCTCAAACCTGGCTTGTCATTGAAACCATCAGGACACACAGCCCCAGCACTTCACAACATGTACATGGAGCCCTACGTGTGATAGGCACAGACTCTGGCCACCCGTTCTTGTGACCAGGATATTGACCATAGTTTAGTAATGAAATTGAATTTCGTGGAAGCATTTGTATTGATGGAAACCATTCACTGGAATAATGGACCATAAAAGGCAGCAATGATATGGCACATTACATGTTCCCTGGCCATAAAATAGATTTTTCCTATAGTTTACACTTGTTTGACTTCTCTTTGCACTTAACAACTAGCCAAAGAATATGTGGGTCATTCAAAACCAGTCAGCAATACAGACTCTGCCACCAACCACGCTTTTAACTTCAATAGAAAGACAGAAATTAGTCAGAGAAGATTCATGAAAGCAGAAAAAATCTCTCAAAATGTTTTTCCATTGTCTTTACACTGTCATGATGATGAAGCCTAGGCAATAGGAAAAGGCGGGTGAGGGTACCAGGGGAGGAGAAGCCCATATTACTGGAAGACCTCATACAGTATATTACCAGACAGTGCAAAATACTGAAATTCCACTGAAAGTACCTTGAGGCATTTCCTGGCCTTAGACAAGTCCTAGTTTGAAATTTTCTCCCTTTAATCTTTTCTCACTGACTTTAAAGGATTCCCTCTTCCACGGTGGGTAGTTACAGCTCCTGGTGCTGCCTGCCACAGAGGAGCTCTGACATTGCAAGGGCATTTTCTTTGATGAACTGTAACAAAACCCATGTGTGAGGCTGCATTGTCTTCACCCTTCATAAAGGGATTGCTCATTAAATGGAAGGTAAACATATTAAGAATGACAATTTCCATCCAATCATTCAATTTAGAAAAGGACAGACGCTCCTTGCAAAGTCAAATAGTACAGCAAGGTTATCCATAATAGGGATTTTACAGTACAGCTGTCAGCATTCAGAGATCATCTGTTTACCAGCAGGTATCACTGTCACTGTCCTTGGGCTTTTCCTGAAGCAAGGGAGAACACTGACAAATGACAGAAGCAAGCACAGGATCTATAGCCTTGTGCATTCAACAGATGTTGATTCTGCAGAGGTGACCACTGCTTTCAGACGCACTTGCAGCTGCATCATTTGTTTATGCAAGCATAAAAGAGAAAATTTCAGTGGCAAAGGTGCCAGAACTGCACATTTAAATACTGTAGGGGCTGATCTTGATTTGCTTCTGAGTTTGGTGCTTCTTATGGTGAATAGTCTTACTAAAATTAATGGACTACTCAAGCAAATAGAGCTTCTAATGCCTTAAATTGCCTGAGTCCTGAGGTCTACAGGTGCATAAATGTAGATCATTACACCCACATGGAGTCCCTTGACTTCCCCCAAAAAACCTTTATTTAGGTGAAATCATCTGCCCACACTGTTCTTTTTTTAAGGATTAGAGATGCAGTTTGTGGCATAACATACCAGGCAAATTTTCTGAACTTCAACAAGAAATTAATTGCTTCTTGTTCAGACAGACAAGGAAAAGCTAATGCAAAGATACAACTGAAGTGCCAAAATAGAATTAGGATTGACACAATGTGAATATAGAGACCATCCAGAAACTTTTTTGCAGCCATAAAGAACCTCTGCTTTTATATGGTCATAAAATCCTCAACTAAAATTTGCAAACAATATTTAATTTTTTAAAAGTTTTTCTGCTTTTCATTTGGAAGCTGCATAGTCTTTTAGACATGTTTATGGTCACTCACCAATATTTATCTCCAGCTTCCACTTTACAGACAGCAAGCATTGACAGACTAAAGACCACAAAATTAATACCTATGTCTCAATATGACATTGTTTCGTACACGTGTCCATGCCCTTCTTCCTCCTCTTTCAGGTTTTATCCAAAGCTTACAGAAGTTTCAAAGTAACTAAACACATGAAAGCTCAGGGAGATGTTAAGGTGCTAGATCCAATCTTTCTGTTTGAATAGTTCCTAGGGGATATGCAAGTAAAGATGACATCAAACAATTTCTAAGACTCAGTTCTATCACAAAACTAGCCTTTAAAATTCACCATATGATATTGTTCCGATTAATTGCAACAAATTATTATGGATACTGTATTTGATTAATGGGTTTGTATTCATTTATTTTAAGAATTTTTCATTTTATCAATTAAGTTGGAACTACTTTGAAGACTGCATGCAATACTGGATCTGGTAATAGTTTCCCACCTGGAAAGTTAATTATACTTCCCCATTGTTTATTGGATATTTAATTCTGCTTTTACATTAGACACATTACATTGGTACATTGGATTCACTTTGAATCCAAATTTTCTGCTGATTTCTGCAATGTATGCCGGGCCAATCCGTGAACGGACTACCTGTACCAAATTCCACATGGTACAACGCAAAAGTAAATCTTTCTGGCAATTACTGACAGGGTTCCTTTTCTCAAAAATCACAACTGCAAAATGAATGCAACCTGTCACACCAAATTAAATGCATAATAAATGCATAAGAAGCCTGCCTTCATCTAGACATAAAATATACATGCTCCCAATGGGCTGCTGAGTCTCTGCTGACTTGCAGCTAGGGAGCAAGTGTGGGCCCATTGGAGTCCTGACTCCAGTGACACAGAAACCAGCCAACAGCTCTGGAAAATAAGATACCCTGTAGACTACAAAATACTAAAAACCCAGACAATTTTCTCAGGGCATGAAAACATAAGGATCATTCCAGGTTTGTTGAAATGGTGCTCACCATGGAATTTATTTAACAAGCAGGAGACTTCTGTTGTCAGTCCCTTTTTTATCTCTGGTAAGAGAGAGAATGTAACATCACTATTTCTCCCCATAGAGAAGAAAGGATGTGTTTGTAGGTACGTGCGAATATGCATGACTGACAAGTAATGTATACTGTAAAATCTTTGAGGCAAGAAGCATGTCCTCTATATTTTGTACCATTTTACAGTATCAAACCATCACAGAAATCTTTACAAATACCTGACAGCTTCTTCTTGCAGAAAAGAACTGAACACACATTATTTTTCTAAAAAGTGAAAGAGTTGACTAAGATCAATCTCCAGCATCCATGCTCATTTTTAATACAAATAGGTATCAGTAGGGAAATCCTCATTCTAAAGCTGTGCCAGTATTTGAAAAGGGCAAATGGACTGACTGCATGTCAGTTAACACAGTGACAATCAGGTGCATCAATCACCAGGCAAGAAAACAATCAGAACAAAAATTGTATTGGATTTAATTAGTAATTAAAGCTTAGGCATTTAAGTAGTCAATTCAACATCATACTATAATAAGTACACCTAGCAAAAACACTGAGCAGCTTTAAAATCAATTCTTCCTTATTTATATTTTTATTTTATACAAGATCTGAATGTTAAAAATAAAAATACTTTTTATATTCCCTTGCTGCTAAATCTCTAATGTATAGTTATGAAGCTACCTTTGGCTTTCATTATAAGAGTGTAAAGCATTTAGATGCAAAAAAAATATTTTTGCAACTTATATGAACATGACTTACCATCATAGGTTATGCCATGAACTCAGAAAATGTTTCTACAATTTATTGCATGCCCACAGAGAAATACTCTCTGACTAAAACTGTTCAAGCAAGTAGCAGTATCTGTTCAACCAGGAAAAGAGTCCACATCATAGCTTTGCAAGAAATAACTTGATATGACAGAGTATCTGATAAAAATATACCTCTGCAAAAATTCAACAAAATACTTCAATTTTACTAAATCCCAAAAGGTAGCAAACCCACAAGAAATTGGCTATTATTTCTGGTTATTTTATGAGAGGAAAAAGCAAATTGCAATTGGGATATAACCTCTCCATTCTAACAGAGAGAAGCTTTTCAAGATAGATTTTATGCTCCAGAGGATGCAGAAGTCTGGAGAGTGAGAACAAGGAGCACTATTGCAGATCATTTCTAAACCGTTCTGAATTCAGGAGGAAATACAGCCCAGACATCACAAAATCAAAAACTCAGGCTCCCCAATCCATTTTCATCCTAAAGCAAGCATCAGTCTTATCAAATCTTGGAACGTCCTCATCATTTGCATTTATCTCCTTTGCATTTTTCTATAACATTGTTCATGAATTTTACATTATTTCTGAATTTGCATCACCATGTCTGGTTTTACACTGAAAATATCCTCCAAGGTTTCCTTTGTATCACCACAGAGTAATCCAGAAAAAAAATTTCAACAAAAAAATATAAAAAATAGTTCAGATGTTCATTGTTCAAAAAGCTTTAAAAGAAAAATACATAATTTTAGTCATTCATATAGGTCATTCATGATAGTAAAAAATAAAAAATATATTAATTTGTAGTGCTCAGTTATTTCACACATTCCTAGTTAGCATTAGTTTTTTTTCAGTAGGGAAGTACAGACAACAGTGCTAATTCAAATTTTAATTAGCAATGTCATAAGTAATCTAACAGGATAACAACACTAATTAAATTCACAGTTAATACTAAATTGAAAGTTTCTCTAAGTCTTCATGGGATTGAGGATATAACACAAAGGAACAATAACTTACCAAGAGGAACTCTTCCCCAGACTTGAGGATTGCCCTATATTACTATCCTCTATTAACAGCAAATTGAAAGTTAAGGTTTTAAGTTCTCAATAGCACACACTATATTTTATTAAAATGTGCTCATTCCGATATAAAAAAGTAATATTAAAGATAATACACAGAAAGAAACCCTGTTTTACATGGAGCAAATGTGAAATCAAAGCACGTGCTTTGGAGAAAGAATCTTGGAACACACAAAGTAGGAGATTTGGATGCCACTTTTCCCAATGTAAGTCCCAAAGAGACTTGGTTTGTTGGAATGTAAGGTACGTCTTAGGCATATGTAGCACAACTTTTTATTAAGAATTTGAGATTTTGGTTATATATTGCTGTACTCATAGAACTGATTTCTTAAACCATATGACTTTGCTGATTATACACTTGCGAGTATCATATGCAGCTTGAAGCTACTCCATGCTGCTAAATGGAGCAATTTTGGAAGAAATGTACAGAGGTGGTTGAAAGGATTCATTCATACTTTTTAACAAAAATAGAAGGTTGATGAGGAGAGAACAAAATCAAAAATTCCACAACCACATATGTACATAGAAGAAGCGATGCTCAATGAGATAGAAACAGACATAATTAAAAATAACAGGATTCACATTTCTAAAATTAAAACCAGATATTGATAAACTAGCTGGACTAATGCGTTCTCAGCCATTAAATTCCTCTTTATTGTCCTACATTTAATTGCACACATTCTCTAAGAATTAATATTAGCTAATAGACTTGTTATCTTCTTTATTAGTGCTCATTATGCTAAGCTACACTGCTGTATTGGACAGCTGCCATTCCTATTTTATTTAAATTTTGTACACTAAATATATTTAAGCCCTTCACTGCTGCCAAACACTAAAAATAAAGGAAAGAACTCTGGCAAAGAAAACAGCGTTTATATGTCTAAATGAACACAATCCATTTAATAAAGTATTATCAAGTAACCAAGAATAAGAATAATCCTATTTGACAAAAAAAATAGCAGGTGGGATAGGTCCTTTATATCACAAATATCTATCAAACTGAGATGATGTTAAATCCATTTTAAAAGGTTTACCCTTTAGAGGGCTTCAGAGGATAAAGTTTAAAATGTGTCCCATATCTCACCAGATGCTTAAATGTTTGTATCAAGAACGAGCTGCAATTATGGCAAGACTGAGTTGTTATTATAGAGAGGTATTTTGAAATGGGACTGACAACTAGCTAGAAGACAACGCAGATCTTGTTATTTTGACATAAATTTTCTTGTAAATTTTCTCTTAGTTCATCAGAAGCATGAATTTTTATGCTATTAATATATTTGGTTATATATTTTCTTTAATTGCTTCATGTGTTCTGCCTGATGACTTGCAGGTAGTTTTGCCATTGCCAGTATCTTTGCATAACTTCAGTCTCATGCTTATGTTGAAACTTTACATTTTTATAATTTTTTTTTTAATCCTCATATTAAGACAGTCTGAACAAGTGGAGAAAGAATAAGCATCAATGTGTGAGTAATTGAGCAGCACTCACTCCTGAGGGTGCTGCACAGTCACCTGGGGAGTGCCACTGCAAAGGGAGGCAATAGAGGGCTGGCAACCTACGGCTTCAGCTTTTCAGAAGTGTTTGACCCTGTCAAACCAAATGGCACACAATAGACACTGCAATTTTTTTTCAGTACACAAGAGGAACAAGAGTGTCAAAGATGAAGCACTAGAAGCCAAGAGTATATCTTTTTTGTGTGTGTAACTTATTGAAACTGAAGAAAAAAATACGTATTTGAGACTTAAGGTGTTTTTTAAAATTAATTGTGGAAACTAAATATAATCAATGCTAAATCTTTTTGTAGAATAAATGGATATCTCTCAAAAAAATTTTAATTAAATTTTAGTTTTGGTTAAATAAATCACAGAAATAAATTTAGAAATGACAAAGTAATCACAACCATTTCAAGAGCATTAACCAAATGTATGGTGAAAGATATGAGCTAGTTGAGTGTGTGTACCTCATCATCTCAGCACTGATGCCCTACCCTAGTAAAGATTGATTATGCCAGAATTCATTGTACCAATGACATCCAAGTTGGACCCGTAGTTTGAAGGTTCAGAAAACAAATTCAGCCTAAGTGATTTTCTAGTGACTCCTCTGTCCTCTATCTCACTGCACAGGGTGTTAGGAGGACTGAGCTCATGAGTTAAGCATGCCAATGATATGTCTAAAATCTGGGGCAAACCTTGGCTTGATCCCAGCTGTTTCTTGGTGTAATAAGGCAGGACACCCTGTTTTGCACAACCACAGGTAAAAACACACTTTCCTCACCACTGGCTTTTATCTGAAAGTGGACGTGATGATACCAGGTCAAGGGGGATGACAGATTTGAGTTCAGATGATGCCCTACAGGGTATTATTACATAAATAACCCCTCCTGTCCAGTTCCCATACACAAGGTTTTCCTGCAGTTCTCTCGCAAAGCAAGTGCCCAGCTTTAACATCTTAGCAATTAAACAGGTGAAGAGACATAGACAGTTGGCGTTGGCCCTCTGTGGCTTTTATACTACTGTGAAGGTAAATACAGCTGCTGGTCCTTCCTCAGTCCACACGTTTGTATAAATGCTTCAGGTTTCCTCTTTAAACCATTCCCTGTTCATTACTCCGGGTTCAAGTTATCTGAACTGCATTGTCAAAAATCTGTGATCAGGAAGCTCAGTCAAAAGGTATCTCTGAAAGAACAACAGAATCAGTTACTGTTTTCCTCTGGGAGCCCAAGTTCCCCAAGCACAAAAATAGACAACCAGAAAGCAAGGAAAATATTCCCTAATTTTACCTGCAGGACTGGTAATGAATTAACAAGAGGGCAGGCTCGGGTCCTTTTGGCAACTTTTTTTTTTTTTTTTTTTTTTTTTTAATTTTTAGATAATTATATTAAGCAATGAAATGGCAAGAGTTTGTATATCGGTCCATATAGAGATACCTTCAGCATGCTGATTCACAAAAAATAGCTGAGGGCCATGGGATGTCAGATTCTGAATACTCTGGGCCAGACCCTTCAGAATATGCAGCTACATTTACAAAACTGTCTATCCCGTGTACGATCAGTTATATTTACTCTTAATTCTAGCAAAATCATCCACTGCTGAAATTCCTCAGGCTCCCTCCTTCCTAATATCACCTGCAGTTTTCAAAACCACTGAATACCCTCTGAACCATAAGAACCTCTGCTTCCCACTCAGTGGTGTGAGGACAGACCTGTCTAGCAGAAATAGCAAAGAAAGAAGGAGAGGGAAAGAAGGAAATAAATTGATATTTTTACTTGCTGCTCTTCTCTAATACTTTTAGGGATGTATGAGCACAGCCTAATCCCCTCAGATCACCTCCTTTTCACAGAATTCGATATTCAATTATTTTGAAATATCACCACTCCCTTCACAGCTCAACTGCAAGGCATGTCACAGTAAACAGCATTCAAGTAAGTAAAACATGACTACTCAAATGTTTAAATTATGTAAAATGCTAACAATATTCTAAATACAGGAAAAGTGTTTCTTTAATGCTGTTTTCTGACAGTTCACCACAACTCCATCCATTTCAAAGGCTTCTGCTCCCCACACAGAATTAAATAGCTTCTACAAATGTCCTTTGAACAAGAGCTGCCATCAGTGGGATAGGAACACAAGCAGCCTGGGGACTGGTATCAAACAGTCTCCCAAAAGAAAGATTATGAAGCAACCAAGGACATCTAAAGAGAGAAATCTAGGCTGAGAACTATTTGAGGAATTATCTAGAGAGAGATTTCTTACAGAAAATATATCAGATATGGTTTACGCTATAAAGTATCTTCTATCAGCATGGTCCAGGGCATACATGATTCTAGGTTAGTTTCAGTCCTGACAGCTGAACTCTGACCTTCAGCAAGTAAAGCAATAGCAATCCTTGGGGTTATGTGACCCTTTGATTGACATTTGTGCAGTGTGATGGTTTGTGTAGGTGTCTGCAGCACAAACAGCTCTAACGCCAATGTGGCAGTGCCATTTTGTCCACAACACTGGCGCTGCTGGTCAGATTTTCTAACTCTGCTACCCAAGGATTAAATGACTTTACATTCACAAGCTTTAAGATGTCATTGTGTCTTGGAAATGCCTCTTCTTTGCCTAGGTCATCAAGGGGATAACCACAAGTGGATGCTACTGCCCTAGATAAGGAAAGGTATCCTGCCTGTTTTACAGTCTGAGGATATAATAAAACAGTACAGAAGTTCAGCTGCCAGGAATCAGAGGGAGTATAGATGTTCCTTTGGACATTTAAAAAAAGACACTAAATCTAATGAAAGATGCTCTTCACCACATGGGGAAGGCAGAGATCTGAAACAAGAAAACAAAGGACATAAAGGAGTGCTGCCACAATGCTGTGTAGGGCTTAGTGCCATTTTGTACAGGGATCAGTGCCATTCCAGGAACACAGAATACTCTTGCAGCAGAGAAAGGCTATCCAGTATCGAAAGGCAAGGAAGAGCTCACAGAGGAAGGAAACACAGAAGATGCAGAGCCCATAAAGAACCATGAGCTCTTTCAGACTCCACAAAACTATGGAGAAAGATGGAAAAGGAAACCAGCAGTTTACAACTCTCTGTACCACAAGCATTATAAAATATAAGATAAAACATCACTCTTTATTGCTTCAGCGTTTGATTCCCCATGTCCCATCACAATCTGCAAACACTTCTCTCCCCACTGTGAATGTTAGGAACAAAGACTCTTTATTTCCAGGCAGCCAGTTCTGTTCTGGGGCAAGTATGTGATAAAAGAAGGTACACAGGGTGAAAAATTATTAATCAATCTCAACCTACAAAGAGGAGCATGTCAATAACATTTTGTTCCCAACAACTCATTCCCTAAAATATAGTGTATGGTGGTGTTTGTTGTAGGCTATAGTTTTCTTGCTATGTCTGATTTTAAAAAACCCACAATAATAATAAAAAAAAGTCAATAAAGTCAATCAAAAGAAGTCTGGATTCACAGAGAAAACATTTTATCAGAGGCTTCTAATGTAGTCAAAAGTAAGCATGGTCACAAAGAAAACAAATAGAAATGTATATGGGACATTACTGATTTAAGTTAATTTAAATGTGGTGAAGATCTCAACGTTTATCTGTAAAGAATTCAGCAACTGGATACTTGGACTAAGCCACATTGCAAACATACTAATAAGAACTCCTCAAAAGTAATGTCTCAACCTAAAAATACATGTGGTTTTTGTATTCAAGACCAAAAGGTCCAGTATAAAGGAAACTGCTTGCACGTTGCACTTCAGTTCAATAATCAGACAAATTACACAATCTTGTAAGAACAAAACAGTAGCAACAGCTCCTCTGAGATTCATTTTAGATCTTTTTATACCAGTGCACAGTTATTTAAATTTTTCTGGAGTAATGACTAATTTGTTCTCCCACTTTTTTCCAAAAAGAAAATAAATTTTGTCTTACTATGGGGAAGGAAGGAAAACAAAGACTCTTCTCATGCTCAGATGGTGGCAGAGGAGGTGCTGGCCCAGACCACTGGCCCACATTTTTATGCAGTGTGCTCATGCCCCAGTGAGGAAAAATGTGTGCCACAGTGAGTATCTGCCTTTCTTTGCTGCTCTGCTCCAGCACAACACCTCTGAGAAGGAGCAAGCAGCACCTGTAGGCATTGTTAGTTCTACTGTTTCTTGCAGCAATAGCAGCAATATTTGGTGGGTTAGGATCTGGCTTTGTCCTGTGATACTTCTGCTACCAAACCACATTGTGCCTGCTCCAACAGTAAATAATGCTCTATCATCTCTGCTACAGTTTCATGAGGTAAAGACCAGTCTGGGCCCAAAAGAGTAGCTTTTGGGATGGTAATGGCACTGAATACTCCTGCATGGCCTTGAAATTTACTGTCTGTGGATAATAAACACACTTATCCTGGATTTTCTGATGCCAAAATAATTACTGTTGTCCAAATCTAGGCAGGACAGTAAGCTGTATTTCCATCATCAAGCCAGCTCTTGCTTGTCTCACAGCTGATGGCATTGTGGGGATAGGAAGAGCATGATGCACAATTTCAGGACTTATATTCCCCTGTGTGAAAGTTCTGCAACAGCCAACAAGTAGCTGCACTTTCCCACACTTGCTACTGGGTATTTAATGGGCTCACAACTACTACTCCACCGTAAGCAATTGGTATGTAAATGCCTGTGTCATCTGGTGACTTTCATTTATTGTCTTCATCATGCATTTCTCAAACGATCTAATTTCCAACATAGCATGATCGACTGCTCTAGTAGTTGCTTTGAATGAAGGAAAATAAAAGAATTGGTTACACATACTCTAAAATGAAGTATCTTAGCTCGTTTTTGCAAAATAGAAGCTTCTGATGAGGAAGTTGTGAAGAGAGTGAAAGCCAGTTTGAGAAACAGTGGTCAGGAAACAAGTTGGAGATAGTGGCTGGACATAATCCACATAATGGAGAAGATGAAAAAATTAGATTTTAGGGACTTTGGTCCTCATCACCTACCACACGCTGAGAGCAGCTCTTTTACAGCATGGCACAATGCTGCATACCTGGAAACAATATGAGAACAGTAGGGTGCATAGTGCTGCAATTAATTTCTGCCACTGAAAAACATTGTTGTGAGAAAGGGGTGCCTTAGAAAAAGATTAAAATATTCAAGAAACAGAATCATAAGAAAGTTAGAAGTTGTGTGGTACCAAATGTTTTACTAGCTCAGTGTTTTAGTCCACTGATGAATACTTTCAAGTGGCAGCAGCTGAATTTTGGTCTACACTGGATTAAAAAATAAATAATGCAGGTTGTATCTTTTGAATTCCTACAACAATTAATGTGAACGATCCCCCTTATTATGTAACAAGATGCAATAAATAACCTGAGGTAGCATCAAAATGCTTATCACAAAATACTTTTGAAAGGTATGTTAGCATGTTTGACTCCTACTGATTTAAAAGTCTATTGACTTACTATTTAGGAATATGAATCAATACTTTAATATAGACCAATTACCAAGGAATACTATGATATCTTCCATTGAGTGTACCAAAATATCACAGAGTCAGTAACATATGAAGGTATATATGCATACATCTACAATGGCAGTTTCAAAACACATTGGTGCACTTGTCACTCAAAAGACTGTACAATCTCGAAATTTAAAGTAATTGAGAAATAATTCTGGATTACAGCTTTTACCCAGTTACTTTGTGCATAGGGAAATCCCTGGGGTTACAAGGCTCCTTTTATAAACATGTACAGAACAAATAGCACTATATTAAGCTGTAGTACAAATATTTGGCTCATTGCTTCATGGTTCATGGATACTTTACTGATGGAAAACAGGCTGCTTTTGTGTTTCATTAACCTTTTCATTATCTTGTGCATAAATCAATGCTGGTCCTCTAAGAATGAAGGGATAGAAAACTGTGAGGGGAAAGAAATGAAATTCAATGATTTCCACAATTTAGTCACATATCCTTATCAAATTCAGGAGTGATGAACAAATGCTGGTCATATATGTTACATTACACAGTTATTAATCAAAATACTTATACCTTGCAATTGTGTGAGTTGGTATGCATAAATTTTGTTGTGAGTAAGTATATATCAAGAATGTACTAGGGATTGTAAAATGATAATATTAAAAGTGTGCTTCTCATCATTCTGAAGGATGTCTAAGCTATCACGAGTAAAAGGTTAAGCAGGAATGCCAACACTGTTTTGAAAACAGTATGATATTGAATGCCTGTAAGAGCTAAACTCAGTGCTGTGATCCAGTGAGAATTTGGAAACCCTCCAATCCCACTCCTCAAAGGTAATAAGATACAATACTTAGAAGCAATGACATTTTAACGCACAGAAAAGCTTCTATTGACCCTAAAGTGATTACTGATTGCCCCAGGGTGCAGGCAAACCTAAATCCATATTTTGGGTTATGAGCAGAAAATGCTTCTCTGACAGAATCAAAAAGCAAAATCAAAATGTTCTTGTTCTGCATCCTCTCAAGAGATTCCAAATAAATCCACCTAGATAATAATGACAGAAAATAAGTAATGTGTATCTCTCTAGTCTGCTACAGTTTTGTCCCAGATGGATGGAGGGAGGAAAGAGAGGAGGAGATTTTATTAATCATCATTCTCTATATAGCTTTATCTATCTTCTTAGAGAGCTCATTTCAGAGGGCTTTCACAGAGATCTGTGTATCAGAAAAGTTACATAATAAAAATTCATCAAGACTAGGCAGCCACACCCAAATCTGGGTAGATTTATGTGTGTTAATTCTTCCCCAGACTGATCTAAAAATTTTATCAACCTAAACCAAGTTTCTAGAACAAGAATTTCTGTACTGCTGGGTTGGAGGCATTTCATAACAGAGTGTGATGGCTTAATTATGAAAAGATGGGCATCAGGGAACTGCATAAAGAGTTGTTCAGATGGAACTCCAGAGCTGAGGATTCCAATGTGCTTTTTCAGAAAGCATTGCCATAGCCAGTATCTGAGTAAGCTGCCACTAAACAGATGCAGCTCTGCTTAGGGTGAGTGGAACCAGGAGGCAGAGAAGTTCTGTGACTGGTCTCCACCACCACTCCACTGGGCAGTGCTGCAATAATGCCGTGGGTGCACCATAGCAAAAAACATGTACAGGCAGGTCGGAAAATAAAGAGCAGAAAGTGGTGTTCAATATTTCAAGTAATAAATGTGTTGAACCATTAACGTTTCTTTTCTTTATTTTCCCTCTTCCTTTTCAATTGCCAGGCACATGAACAGACTAGATTTTGTCCTATATTACATCTATAAAGTAGCAGAGAGAACAGTGAGGTTTAGTGCATAGGAGGCGTTAAAGGGTGTCTCTAACCCAGATTAGGATGCCACAGCACACTCTAGGGAACATCCCTTCTCTTGCTTGGGATTCTGTCACAGAGATACCAGTCACCTGTGCAGGCAACAGCTAAGGAAGAGCTCTCAGGAATTTTCCAGTTAACTGTAGAGTTTGGTCACTGCAGTTTTCAGGGACTTGCTGGGCCTGCTTGACATGTCCTTCCTTCAGGGCATGTCCTGTTCCTGATAGCGGTGCTTCAATTAGGAACAAATGGAAACAAAGCTACTTCTTATTCCTTAACCTTTTCACCCAAAATTTTGCCCTCAAGGCTTCATTCAGACCTTTGGCACACCTGCTCCATCTAACTACTTCTCTACAGAACAGCATGTGAACGGATTTGAGTTGTGAATTAGTTCTGCCAATACAAAGTCACCAGGGAATACGCCAGTGCAGATTAGTCATTTGCCTCATGGGATAATATGTCAGAAAGAAAATACCAAAAATATATCAGGCAACTTAATGTGTCTGATGCTTTACACAACACATTACAGGAGTGAAAGATATTAGGCTTTGATACAGACACAAAGCAAAGAAAAAAAATTGTGTCACTTTACAGAGAGATTTACATGGAAGCCCAGTTGCATTTGTGGATAATGAGACTCTACTGCAGCTTTGTCTTCGGTACTGATTTCTCCTTCACATTAAAAAATCGGTACAGAAGACAGACATGTTTAAACAACTTTAAGACTGTAAATAGCACCTATGATGTGCAGGAAAAGTGTAGGTTAGTGGTGACAATTTCAACTTCACATTGTCTATTTTGGCCTAGATCTCAAGAGAGAAAATCTATTTGAAGCCTTTTCAGTGCACAGAGAATAGCTGAAACAAGAACCATTTTTAACTTCTGTTTTAATTTTGCTCACTTGCCTACTTTGCCTTAGATTTTTGCCTCTAGTCTTCATTACCGAGTTTTGATAACAACTTCCAGCCCACCACTTCCCAAGCTTATAAAACGAGTCATAATGAAAATTATTACAAATGTAAAAGAACTTTTAAAAGCCATTTAAACAAACAGACATGTAACCAGTTTTCTTTTGTGATACATTTTTGTTAGGACAAAATGTGTGTTGGACTCCTTCAGGCTCAGAGACTAAATTACCTCCTTTTTCACTCGCCTGAATAAAATCACAGAATTACAGAATATGCTGAGCTGGAAGGGACCCACAAGGATCATCTAGTCTAACTCCTGGTCCTGCACAGCACCATCCCCAAGAATCACACCCTGTGCCTGAGAGCATTTTCCAAATGCTGCTTGAACTCTGTCTTGGTGCTGTGATCACTTCCCTGGGGAGAAATGTTATCTCCTTCACATTTACACTGTTGGCATGAATTGCTAAGCAAACACTTTTTAGTTACTGCTATTTTAAACTAAGAAATTGTCAGTTTTCCTTGTTCATGAAAGAACCAAGTATGATTTCTTTAATCCACATCACTTACCAATGATCTGTAAAATTGGAATTTAAAAAACAATATGAAAGTCAAACCAGAAAATTTAGGAAAGTATTAAAAAAGGCAGAAAAATTTATGAGAAAAGGAGAAAAGCACCTTATGTTTTCACGTCTCAGAATTTCTTATGGTTGTGTTTGTCATTAATCTCTCTGATTATAAGAAAATTGTATTATCAGATATATGGGTTTGAACTGTGTGCATTGATCACCTAATCTGGATGTAGTGGGGAGCACCTCAGTTAAGCAGGCGTCAGATGCGAAATTCCAAGATTGAAACATTTCTGGGGGCTCCTCACAGTCCCAGCCACGAGGGAGAGAGACAGGCACGCAGCCATGTGCAGTAACATGCCTGCTGACACCTCTCCAGCCCTAAGTGCCGGCACGCCTATTCTTCAGTGTTATAATACCTGGCCCTGAATCACTGAGGGTCCAGCTGAGGAAGCATGAAAGTTAAAAAAAAAAAGGCTACAAAAAATGTTTTGTGAAAAGATGTCCCAGTGTGTTATGATCCAGCAGCTGGCCAACAGCAGATGCTCCCCCCAGCAGGGCTGGGCTGCTGCTGCTCACGCCAGCCCTGCCGATACCTCACAGCAGGCAGCACAGTCAGGCAGCAGAGCAGTCTGACACACTTAGACTCAACAGATTTGTTATTTCTTACACATGAAGGGTAAGAAAGACAACTAATAAACACTGTATAATGATCCCTAGTGGCAAACTGCAAAAAGATGCATTGATTTTTAGCCATTTATTTCATCCTCTGAAGCAAGCTGTGTTTTGACATGCACAATACAGTATGGCATGGAAAAGTCTAAACATGAAAAAATATATAATTTCATCAGGTTCTGGAGAGACAATGATCTGGTTTACAGGAAAGTCCTATGACATAGTTTAAGGACCAAGTTTTAACACTCTTGAAGAGAATGCAGAAAATGTAAAGTTAGCTGAACCTGAAATAGGAGGAAAAGACACTGAGAGGGAATGGTGTGACCCAGGGAAGGAAGTTTCCAAATCAGGCATGGTCTTGCTATAAGCTGATATTTGGTGCCATTTGTTCTTACTGAGCAATGACTAGGCGAGGTCAACTGGCTTGGGTTTCACTAGTTAAATCTGCTCCTTATAGCTGCAATGCTGTTAAGTGCATATTACTAAACAAATAGAAATTCAAGGCACAAAATTGTAGTTTAATTGCTCAGTGGGAAAATGTATTTTTTCTGTTCACATTTCTCTACTTACATTCAATCCTTTCAAAAACTATGCAACAAAAAGACCATTAACAAAGAGATTAACTCAAGCTTATCCATATCCAGGTTTTACAACCCTGAACTCAGCTCAGCCCTACAGATGACCACTAGACTAGAGATTTGGTGACTAAAAAAATCCTATCGCTGAATTCAAATACTTGAGACAGCATGCCTCACTAAGAGCTGCGAAGAAGAATGTTTAACTTAGGTTTGAAATACTTGTCATGCACAAGATTGTGATTGTGAAATTCAGTGTATGGTTCTACAGATATTTCTGGAATGCACTGTGCTATCAAGTCTCAGCATATGAGATCCCCTACCAAACACAGGAGTTCCCTGTAATGTTTTTCTTGATACAAAGATTAATGTTTTTTTAAGAAGAACTTTTTACAAGGCATTTATAAACTAAAATATGAAATTTTAGAAAAATATCTCAGTGTGGGTTTTCTTATTAATTTCAAAATTCATGCACAGAAATCCTAAAATTTTGTTATAAATTATAAACCTTAAGTACACGATACAGATTTGCACACCATTCAGTCAATAAAGTTCTGTCTTGTTTTCTTATTGAAAGTGCTGTATGTGGAATCAAAACAATTACAAAGACACTACTCCTCTTTCATGTTTGGAGGAGCCCTGTGCAGAAGGACAGATAGTGTATCAGTGTAGCTTTGTATTGTGACCAAAAGTACAGGAACTATTAAGAAACATACTGGTGAAACCATTTCTTGTTTTTCCTCTATTTGCAATTCTTCATTAAAAATTGCAACTATTTCTAATGGTATATGAAACCTGGGAAATAAGGTTGGGCTTGAATTATATTTTGAATGGAATACAGAAGGAAGTAAGAAACCATAACAGAATTCACATCTGGTTTATTTTGCCAAGAAGGGTCTGAAGATCAAACAGGAAGTCAGAGGCAAGAACTGTAACACCACAAAGGCTGAGACATGCGGAGGTCAAATGCCATGATGTCAGCAGCATTACAAATTGCTTAAATTTGG
This sequence comes from Orthonyx spaldingii, assembly GCA_013397795.1. Taxonomy (NCBI): domain Eukaryota; kingdom Metazoa; phylum Chordata; class Aves; order Passeriformes; family Orthonychidae; genus Orthonyx; species Orthonyx spaldingii. The sequence continues at coordinate 361,863 of VZTJ01004215.1, read as the reverse complement.
ATCAACTTTGATCACATGAATGAGAACCAACCTCCTTTCTCCTCCAGCCTAAAATCTCCTAGATGAATTTCTTTTGTAGTCTGTTCACAAGGAGTAATGGAATATCTTGTCCAAACAGAATTTTTGGAAGAAGCTTGTACAGCTGTGTGATACAGAAGAGCTGAGTGCATCCTACATCACAGCCCCTGAGGCTGTGTGAAGACCTCCCCTTTCTCTGCTATGTTCCACTATGACAGCTCTGTAATCTGGAATCTCACCAGGTCTGGAATCTCAGACCATGAGGATTCTATTTACAGTGCTAGCTAAACAATGAAGGTGGTAATACCAATGCTAGAATTGACCAGTTCATGTTTGCAAAGCACGCTGGAGAAGGAAAGTAATAGTTTTGTTTTGAATTCTGAAGGATATCCAGTTCACTAAAAACCATAGTTGATGACAAAAACAAATGCTTTGAAAACCCACAAATCCATAGATTTGTAGAGATTTGAATAAACATCAAATAGAAAGAAAAGAACTGCTTTTAACAGGGCTGGTTGGCAGGGGTTTTTAAATTTCTTCTTCTCGCTTCTTCAAATCTTCAAATTTAGTAGTTCATAAAATTAATAAACAAACCATTACAAATAGAATTTGATTTAAATGTTAGTCATGCAACAGGCAGATGCTTTTCCAGAACAAAAGCAAACATTGAAACTTCCTCCTATATAGAAAAAAGTGAAAAAGATACTATCTATCAGATTAGTAATGCCAAATCTGAACAAACACAGAGTCTGCAAAATCAAAAGCGAAAAGTTTATCAAACTCGTAAGTCTTCCTTCTGAAAAGGGTCTTGGTTACTCATCACAGTGAAAACTCAAGAGCAAAAAAAAGGAAATGAAACAGGGTACCTAACCCACTATGGTAATATGTGAAAACAGGAGATGATTTAAATCAGATGCCAAGGTAAGGTATGAAGACAATGCAAAACAATTTACTTGAGTGTCCTCAAATACAGCAAACAATTAAGGTCATCAGTTTTACACCTATGTACTCTTCTAAAACATGCAAAATCAGTTGTGTTACTACTGTCAAACAGTTACTGTTATTGAAGTGTCACATCAATCTGTTGCTTTACCTTGAGTTGAATCTGTTGTGGCTGAAATATGAAAGCATTAATGAAAAAATACCCTTAAAAGTACTGTCTTTATTACATAAAACACAGATGCATCCTTGATAGGTGCTGAAAAGAAATATATGCAAGAAAAAAGTCCATCTATTTCTGTTTACTATATATCCACTTACACATCATTGCACTATGTACTATATCTCAGTTTTATAGGCAACAGACACATCAGCTGTTCAACTCAAGCATAACAAATCATTTTTACAGCATTGATTTGTAAATTTTTTTCACTGAATTGCATTGCTTCAGCCATTTGAAATGAATGTGATTGTTACCAGTAATAATGGTTTCCTTTAGCATCACAGCACCCTCATTAAACCACAAGGAAATCATGAAACTGCCCCAGATTCTATAAAATAAATCTGTCCTTTTATCAGAAAGGAAGTACTGCTGAGTTCTTTTAAAGTTAGCTGCATATGAAAATTTTAAACCGAGAGGCAGGATTTTCTTTATGAAAGGCTCACTATAGTACATTGATTTCTGTGTGCATTAAAAGTAAAAATTGATTTTTCATATGTACAAAAAGCCAACATGATTTTTATTAGATCCATAATAATAACTGTGCTGTTGTTTGTTCTGAGCTAATACTTCCTTTTCTTTTTATGGCTTAAGTCATGTCCTCACAAATTGTTATATTATATACACCTACTGTTGTTCCAATTGTTTTTGCTATTTAAGAGAGAGTATTTCATACCAATAAAGGAGAATATCTTTTAGGATTATATATATAATATAAATGATAATAAATAATATATATATATTACTGCACAACTTTTTTTTTTCTATTTCTGTATGTGAAACAAAAATTATAAGCAAAGTTCCACCTCAATTCTTCCATCCCTGTTTTATGTTTTTAGCAAAAAAAAAAAACCAAAGGGTCAGAAAGAATTATACGAATCAGTTAAGAACTGAACAAAACTTAACATTTCCTATTTCACATGTGTATAGTCTCCCTTATGGTCTAAGTTTTAACAAGTAGCTCTAGTTAAAAAGAAATTAAAATACGATCACAGCCACTGCCAGTGCTACATCAGGAGCACTCTTCAGTCATGTTTTGGGCTAAATCTGCATCACTCCTAGAAATAAATTACTGTGTTTCCCTTGCACAGCTGCATGTACAAAACCACATGTGTCACTCTTAAAATCGTGCTAATGAAAACATACATGCCAAATTTGATAATACAGTAGAATTTCCTAGAGCTAGTGCAGGAAGCTAAAAGTATCTGATATGTGCCATCTAAACGTAGCACTATCAGCCCTGGCAGTGGCATAATGATTCTTGGGAAGAGGGAGTAAAAAGCAAAATGAGCTGTCTGCAGCCTCTGTGGCTGGTTACAGACAGCAGGCACTTGTGTACCCATCCTCTCAGAAACAGCTTGGGCAACAAGCACCCACAGCCTGCGACCTCAAGGCCTGGAAATGAACCCCAGCAGGTACCCCACGGGACAGCATGGAGGCAGCAGTAACCTGCCTGCACATTCCCCTGTGGCTCCTGTCCTGTCTTACCTTCCTGAATCAAGGTCATCAAAACAGGTGCTCTGCAAAAGTCATCACAGATTCTTTGCAGGCTGGTTAGGTTAACCCCTGTGCCCACACCTAGGCCCCACATGCCAACTCTGTTTTGCAAGAGTAATGAGTATTGGCACATCCTAATAAGAGGCAGAAATCTCCCATGCATCCATCCCTGTCTCCTGGGACTGGTCTGACAAGGAGAAACACCAGGATCAGAAAGCTCAGGAAACAGCCAAGGCGGCATCACCTTGACACAGGAGATCTTAAATTAAACACTAATACAGCACTTGGTTAATTACCATAGAATAAATAAATAACAAGAGTGATGTTTTCTTTTAAGAGCAGAAAGCACAGGAAGCTGTTTCTCAGTTGAGAAACTGAATTTTTAGAAACCCACCTCTTGAAGCTACAATTTAAATCTTTATCTTGAATTCTGTACCTACCAAGTATGACAAATGTCTTTGCACCATCAAGGCGCAGTATCTAACCTGATGCCAACTGTTGGCTGTTACCAAAGATACAGAATACTGCTGTTGCTGAGATTACAATTTGGGGGAACATAAAAAAACTTCATAGAGGTACAGCAGATGTGGATGCTGCCTCCAAAAATCTTTAAATACTGCCTTTATTCTGCCTGTTTCATGCTGTGTGGTCAGTAAGCACACAGCACACAGCAGAATTGCAGCAGTATAAACTCAACTGCAATCCCATTGAATAAGGCTCCACAGAAAAGGGTCATATCAGAAAAAAAACTATCCAGCCCTGTAATACAGGGCAGCAGCCAAAAATATATTAACGTAGAAAGAGAAAATAAAAAACCAAACCCAAGCCTACAATAGCAACACAGAAAACATATGGCACATAGGAAATCAGCATGACTACTTTCTTTTAAAAAGGGGAAAAAAAACCCCAAACCTGTAAGTCATACTCAGGTATGTTCCTAGTGTGCTGGCGACCTATAGAAAATGAAAGCTGCTTATGCCCATTGCATCCCCTCCTGTCCTATGACAGCAATAACAAGACGGGCATGTAGTGCAAGGGAGATGGAGTAGGATGGAGACAGACCTCTTTCAGTGAAGAACAATGTTTTAACATGAATGCATTTCTCTACAGAAGTCTTAGAAGATATTGGGCACTATCTTTATTTGTGACTCGCACATACTAGATGATTAGTTCTGGATAAAGGACACAGGGCTATTATAATTTGGTTCTGGACTTTTAACTGTAGAATTTTCATGTTTTCAATTAAATATTTAAATCTGTTTGCTATACACCAATGGAGAAAGAGTTTTGGGAATATAGCGTGCTGAACTACACAGATAGCTACAACCTCTAGATAATTTGTTTCTTTCATGGTGACTCCAATCACAATATTGTCCTCTGCCAAAAACAACCCACCCCAAAACCTTCAAAACAATTAACTATTGCTGTACTTTATGGCTTAATTAAAACCTTACATTTATCACTTAACACACTGAACATGCAGTCCTTATGAACTGACTTTACAAGCCTATCAAGAAAGCACTGCCACCATGACACTGAGTAATTTTGTGTGACAAGAACCACACTTTAGCATATAAGGAATTTGTATTCTAAATAAAAAACAAAAGTGACACCAGATTTACCACTCAACAAAAGACTCAATTACAGTGTAGGAAGAAGTACCTGCCCTAGGGCATGTCATTCAAAATGAGTATATTTCAGAGAGTTTAATTTATCTAGACAATAGCCTCTGAATAATTAAGCACTAATTCAGCTTAGTTATCTTCAGTAGCATATCTCCTAATCCACGTCTGTATCAGAGAACAATCAGTTCAGTAGTAATTCTACACCCCTAAAACACTGGGTTCTAGAACTTTCCCTAAAGCGAACAAAAGCAAGGTAACCTTATGCTCTACAATTAAGTTCCAGGGAAGCCACCACACTCATTTAAATCCTCTTTCAGTCATAAATTCTTTAGAAAGAGAAAATAAAAAAAGTCTTGTAGTTTGTCTTGTAGTCCATGAATATTACTCTTGTATTTTGAAGGAAGTAAGGGTAGACATGAGTGTCTTCACTGCCAGTGTCTATTAGTCAGAGGATGCAGACATGTCTTCCAATGGTAATAGTTATATTCCATGCCAATGCCTTCATAATTTCACTTCCTGAACCTTTTATACTTAAACACAACTAAAGTAATCTAAAAAACATCAAGAAAACTCATAGCATTGGCTTACCTCAAATATTTTCTAACCACCTTGTGACAACTAAAGAAAATTGGTGCGGTAGGTTTATGTGGCTCCAAAACGTTTGACTGAACATGAACTTTTACTATTTATCTTTTATTGCATATGTCCAAAATTCAAGCATCTCCTTTACACAATAGTATTTTGTTCTGAAACATTTTCATCAACTTAAAAAAAGGTCAAACACTCATGCTTTTATTTTCTATGTTGTGGAGGCTTTTTAAGTCTTGAAGTCATAACCATCTATCTGATTGCTTCCTAATCTCTGTAATATTTCTAAAGTATACTTTACCTTCACAGCAAGCTCAAAGGTTGTGCCCTACTGCACAGCCATGCCACATTAAACTGCCTTCAAGAGAATTTACAGGCATTAAAACTAATTCTAGCTTCTCCTAGGAAATAAGTAAGAGAGGAATGAAGAAGTGGTTCACAACACAAGCTTAAACTGAAGCTTCTTAAGAAGGCACATTTTAGAACATAATAAAAAGTCACATGAGAGTTTACAGAATAGGTTCTTCAAGGAATATATACTTCAGTTATTACTATCATACAGTATGCTAATGGAATCTCCTAGAACTTAGTTCACTTCCTACTTGTGATAAAATTTCCTTTATTGACAATTAATAGTTACATTTTTTTGAAGAGGTGAAAAAATGAAAGAGTATGCAGCATTGAAATTTCATCCATGACTTAAGTGAAATATTTCTCTACTCTTAACACAGCTTATCAAAATTGTTTTCCTGTGGTTTTCTAACATTTTCCCCCTTTCAGTAGCGTGAAATATTGTACTAGTGGTAGGGTTTTTATGCAATTTCTGAACTGTCATCTGGTCATCATACCATTCCCTTTCTGAACAATATTTGCTCCTTACAGTGAAAAGCAACTCAAACTAAAATGCACCCAGCACAACATAGAGCAAAGCTACTGGAAATCTTGAAGAAAATATAAACTATCTCTAAACAGAAAAGGTTAAAGTAAAATATAAATTTATTCTTAAACAGCCTGCTGAACTAATCAAGAGTTGTTATTGTCTCTCACTTCATGAAAACATCACCTCTCAGGAATATATCAAAGCTTCTCAGACCACACAATCAAACTAAAGCCAGGAAAACTGAGCTGCAAATCACAGCAATAAATGCAAATTTTTTTCCAAAGTCTTAGAAGTTCAACTACTTTTGTTTCCTTTTATGTGGTACCTCATTTTTTGTGATAACCTCGTTACACTAGAAAATAGTGTAACGTTTCATCATTCCATTTAAAGAAATAGGGGGCGGAATTTTCAAAAGTATTCACTCTTATCTGGGCTTTGCTGCAGTTGCATTTAGTGGGAGTTTTATCGGAAATGAACATATTTATGTTTGGGCCACTGGAGCTGCTGAAGGAGGTTATGAGCTACCTACACTGTAGCTACAAACCTGTGCTGCTGAGCCATGAGATTTCAACCAGGCGCAGCAGCCACACATTACCTTTTCTTTGAGCTCTGGTGGACATCAAATGAAGGCCATTGCATGCACTGTTTTCTGACAAAGAATTTAGACTAGATAGTTTCATTTCATTTTGTCCTCTCATGAGTAAAAATGAAGGTCTAGACTTCCATGGAAAAAAGGACAGCACTGAAGACCATTTTAAAACTACTTAGAACATTTGAGAGCAAAGACTTTTCTGTGCTCATTTTTAGCTTTGCACACTCAAATAAAAATGAACGTCTACTAAGACTCTATCACTGGACAAGAAACTAGCAAAACAACCAGTAGGAACCACTAAGAAAAGCAAATTAAAAAAGACAGGAAGTGGACAAATATTACTAGAAGGATTTTCTATGCTCCAAGCTGCTAACTGGATTTAATTTCTATTTTGAATCATTCCTACTTCCCTTCATATATTCTTCTTTTTGTATATGATGATTCAAAATAAAGTTCTAACCTGTAATTTGTAAGGATCGGGATAAGAAATTTGGGGATTGATACTAGTGCTGTAACTACCTCTCTGCACATCTCCAGAGCACTAGGTTTTGTCTATTGACTGAATTCAACAACTTCCCCTTCATGTAGCAAATGACTCCTTTTAAAAAAGAGCGTATAAATATTACAAATATATTGGGTTGTAATGAAAGTATTTTAGGATGATAACATTGGGGATAGAGAGGGAAGGAGAAGAGGATCAGGGGAGGAGGGGACATGAGCCTTACAGACCACGAGGCCAAAACAAGTACAACGCGGGCATGTTCTACTTTTTGGAGCATGAGTTAACTTTCCTCTCTGACAGATCACTGCATCACCAGGCGACACAGAATCAGAGAATCATAGAAAGTCCCAGGTTGGAAGAAACCCACCAGGATCATCGAAGTCTAACTCCTGGCACTTCACAGGACCATCCTCAAGAGTCACACCATGTGCCTTAAAGTTCAAATGCTTCTTCATATCCTTGTTTCCATTTGTTCTACAATTTGTATGAGTAATAGTCAAAGCAGTTTTTTGCTAACTTTAATTTTATGACAGTTTGACTTTTTTTTTTTTTGTTAGTTTTGTCTCTTTCAGTACTATCAGCCCTCCTGAATGCAACAGCTCATGGTTTTCCCTCTATCTTTTGAGACCAGCTTTCCCTGAAAGCAGCCTCCAAACTGAGGTTATCTCTAAATCTGTCAATTTACAGTTTCAATTTACGTACTCAAAGGACAGAAAGATTTTAGGGTATGTATCTGGGATAATGATTTGGTTGGGCACATTTTTACCCCTTTGCAGATTTTTGCTGAACTGTGACTTTGGATAGAGCTCCACTGTAATGAATGTGGTTTTGCCTGAGGTACAGTGGGACATCTACATATATCCATTTACTGGTCTGTCTAAATCTTGACAAAAGATGATTGGTTTGGACAAAGGAGGAGAGGTGGAAGGGAGGCATAACAACTATCATTCCAATGACAGGCACACTGTATCACCACCAGCAATTGCAGCTTTCACTCTAGGAAGAATAATGCAGTCTACTATGCATAGGATACGATCAATAAGCAGTCACTGAATTAACAGAACTTGCAGAAGATTATCTTGTATTAAAAATGTTACTCCCTCCTAATAAAATCTACTATATTGTTTCAAACACTTGTTCCTTTCTATTTAATATACAATTTCTAACTTGTATTTTCATACCTTTAAAAAGAGTAACATACAATGTTGTTAGTACTTATACCTTTGTTAAGAAATGCTTGTGATGCAAAGATGTTGAAGAAAAAATCCCATTATTTAGAATTTTCCAGTCTTGCTCTATGACAGAATTAAAAACTATTCAAGTTCCTTTCTTGACTTATTAGCATGTGTCACATGAAAATGAAACGGTTAAAGGAAATTAACCCAAACTTTATGGTACCAAAAATTCTTAAAATATTCTACTAAGTTTTTTAATGCTCTGAAGAACACCTTCAAACACCATGAACACATGACAAAACTTTTTTCTAAGGATTTACATTAAGAAAACTTTTTTTTTACTGATTTCTACATTAAAAAAAGGCTAAACTGAAAGAACACCTAAGAAAGCAATACCATGGAAAAGATTTTTCAACAGTATGTAAAGCAAAAGGGAGAAATAAAGGGAAAACTATATTGAAGACTAATAAGACTCCTATTTATTCTATAGATAGCATTTAAGTTTATATAATAAAACTCCACTCTGCAGTTAAAATTCACAAAATACCTTTCAGATCTCAACAGGAAAAAGTATGGTATATATATATTCACATATTTTCACATCATTCACCTCCGGTAACATTTGTTTCTATGATATTTTTATTCATGGGTCATTCTCATTTCAAAGCAATCTCTGCAGCAATTTCTATTTTGTATATATGGGGTTTCAGGTGCACTTGTCTGCTTTCTACCTCCTCCTGGTAAATGCCTTGAAGAGCCACTCAGAGTTGGGTGTTAGAAAAATGCATTCTCATTATCATCTTACATTTCCAAGTTAACTGGAAATTTTTATTGCAGTATTTTTTTGTCAAGGTATTTTTATTTTTTATTAAGGTATTTTACTAAGGCAGCCAGCATCATACTACTGGCTAGGTGGTACAGTATATCCTGAAGGCGTTCTCTCTGAAAAGTCTTTTTCTTTTCTCTGACCACTGTTACAGCAGTGTTCCTTTGAAAAGCAATGCAAATGATTATACACAATGGAAAATCCTTCTGTTTAAGTTTTCCAGCTCCATGTATACATATATATATATATATATATATAATTCTATTACAGAAGACTGCATTAATCTTTGGCTCTGCCATTCTTATGGTTTAAAAGTTTAGCCACTCTTCACGTACACTCCATTTCCTTTTGGAAAGAAAACAGTAGTCCTGAGGAACAAAAGTAGAAAATTGGATGCTAGAATCTGTTACACATGTACTTTTCTTGGAAAATCTTTTGTAGCTGGATTCTGCATAATACTTACTGATTTTAACCCCCTCAGGAATATTGTTTGCAGCCTAATACTCAATTGCACTAAGCACCTCTAATTTTAACTGCAGGAATACTGCAGAATGGATTATTCCCAGGTTTTCTCCACAATAAAGGGTTGTTAATTAGGCTCTAATATTGACCTTTATTTTTGGAAAATCTTAGGGGATGTTTCTGATTTCATGACCTTTTTAACAATTTCTTAAGCAAGGGACCAAAAGAAAAAAAAAAGAAAACACACATATAAGCCATGTCCTATACTCTTTGCTTTTCTACACTCCTATGCTTTTTTGGCAAAAGGCATAAATTGGCTTTGAATTTCTTAATACTACTATGACTACCAGGCCATTTTTTAGGACATTTTAGTATCTTGTAGACTACTAGAAGACATTATTTTTCAACATAAATTTCGCAAAACTTCTAAAGCTGTTCTTTGAAGTAAAAGGAGTGACATTCTGAAAATATTTTCATGTATTTATACCCTGATATGCAGCATTTGAAAATACAGGAAGTGTGAAAATTATCCAAATGATTATATGGGGATTCAAATAAGTAATGCTGACAAGCATTCTTGAAGCCCAAAGTAAATGCATTCATTTAATACACTATATACATGGTGATCTACACTTAAGCATTCAAGGAGATATATTAAGCTCCCTAGTGCCAGAAGTTCTGACAAGAGAGGACAGGTCTCTTGCAATGTCACAGTAACACTTAGCTATAGATGTCACTTAATTTTTTCAGTATCTTAGAAAAAATAGTAGTTTAGTGTTAAGATAATATTTTTTGTTTTACTAGCTTTATTGCACAAAATACATATAAAGCCATTTTAATATAAAGAAATGGAAATAAAAGCAGACTTCCAGTTTCAACCTTAAATATTTCATTATTACGTTACTTTCAAGACAAAAGAGAAACTACTAAATACATCTCACCAAAATGAAAAACCCTGTTCAATTTTATTGACATAACACCTTTCAAATATAAAAACTTTGCAAGTTATATCATTCCATTAAGTAGAGAGGTCTGCAAAAAATTATAACTATTTTTCTAAGCATTATTTACATTTCAAATCATATTTGATGCTATCAAGGAGTAGGTGCCAAGTCTAACAGAAGTTTTAACAAAATATGGCCTGGAATGCTTTTCATCTCAGTGCATTTTACTTAATTGCTACCCATGAAATATGGATTTTATATTTTTAAATGGTGTGATTTTGAAATCATTATGTATTATTCAATGTGTATGCTAAATCTGACATCTGAAATGATTAGTTATGTTTGATCTATTCAATATTGCTTTTCTTTTCCTGTTCTCCACTGCAGAAGTTGCACCTAGCAGACTATAAGTGATCCTTATTTAGCAAAACTTTGCCAAGATTCAGTAGAAAATACTGAAAGCTGTACCTGGTTCCTGGTACTGCTGCTTTGTCTTCATCTACAGCACAGCTAGGAGGTACACATGGTCAAGACCAAATGAGCCAGATCAGGTTGTTAAGTTTTATCTGCATAGTGATAAGATGGCTCAATATAAAATTCCTCTGGAAGAAATTACACCTTAGTCCCTGTGTTCAGGTAATCCAGTTAGCTAACAAAACAGGCTTGAGGGAAGATATAGTTAGCAGAACTAGAAAATAAAAAGAGAAGACAAAAAGCTCATATTTAGACAGCTACTTTGAACAAGAGGTTTTAGCCTCCAGCAAACAAACTGTATGAAAAATTCCTTTTCTCACTGTTCTGCCACTGTTCACCATTTTGTTAAAATGATAAAAAGATAGGATTTTTACAGAATCTACTGAAGACACATTTCTGGAGACAGTATGTGGATGAACAATGCAATTTTGCCATGGTTTAGTGGCAGAAATCAGGGTATTCCACACCACAGACTACATCAGGCTTGCTGTAGAAAGAATTTCACAGTTATGTTAAATTCATTCTACCATAAAGTTACCTCAAATCATTTGAATCTATGTCAATAATTTCTGCAGACATTTCCCAGGTGACAGAAGGCTTTTTGACTACATTCAAACCACATGCTATGGTGCTATGATGAATTTATCATGACTTTCAAATTCAAGAAAGCAATGGGAATTTCATTAGGAAATTCAATAGGAAACCAGCTTCCTAATCCTGTCAGAGCCTGGATGGAAACAGTCTAGAGAAAGATCTAGGGGCTCTGTGCAGACTAGCTGCTACTGTTACATATTCACATATCTCAAATCTCTCCTTCATAATTGACACAATACATACTTCCGTTACCATGGTCAATTAAACTCTTCTCAATTAAACAGTTCCATAGATTTTACTGTTTTTTAAAAAGAAGACAAGAAAGCTTACTGGCATTCTTGTACAACATACATGGGAGCAACAAAGCTATGTTCATCTCTTCATGTTAAATTTTTTGGGGTCACCAGGTGGAATTTGTCAATAAAATAAGTTTCTGACACTGTGATATTATGGGCATTTGTTGGCACCGCTAAGGCTCTGGTTTCACTCATGGAAGCAAAAGAGTTCCCCCCTCACTGAGGCTACTCAAAAGCATGAAACTGCTGAAGTCTGTGAGAAATCCTTGGCATATTCCTCTATTAGCATAATGTAAGATTATAATTTTAATAACCTGTCCAACAAAAGCCTGTCTTCCTATCTGTATTTCACCACTGATGTTTAGAAAGGAATGGACAAAGAAAGATATATTAATGAAAATTCTTGCTTATTTTTTCTGGTTACTTGTTTTACCTAGTCGTACTATAGAATAAATAAATGAATCTATTTAGTTGATGGTCTTTTTACAGTTGAAAGTAGATATTTATCTTGGAATAAAAGAACAGTATGCCACCTTAATAAGGACTTATCCAGCAGAGTTTGCTTTCCATGTCACTCCAATCACAGAGCGATATCAAGTTGACATTAACAGAAAGATACTACTAACAATCTTAAGCATAGCTAGAGAACCCCCTGCTGTCTACCAGTGACAGGAACTGAGTTGGAAACCTTTAGAAAAAGCAGCAGGCCATGAAATGCCAAATAAAATTCCTTCTTCCATCCAGAGACAAAGGGAAAACAGTATAGCAATACTTTAACAAATAGAACTTGACAAAAAAGGAGAGAAAATAGATGCAGGCATTTTTCAACATTTCTTGTTTTGACAAAGGGAAGAAAGTGAAGGAGGTTGTTTCAACTTCTTGGAAAAAAAAATTACATATGCACAAACCTATTTACAGAACTTCTGAAGTCCATCTCTTTCACAAAAATACAAGTTAGTCCAAATATAAATTACTCAAAGATGGTAATAACTAAGAAGGCAATTGTGTAATTTTCTCTGATTTCCTATAAAGTTAGTTACATACCCTTGAATTCAATGCTTCCTCATTTGATTATTGACCCTTTCAATTTATTGATAGAAGCACAAATACTCTGAATCTGCAAAATATACAGGGTCAGTTCCTGCAAATATAGATAATAATTTGGAATATTTAGGCATGTTAAAAGAGACCAAGTTCATTCTCAAAATATTTTCATAGGGTGTGAGTTTGGTTTTTTGTTGGGTTGATTTTGGTTTGTTGTTGGCTTGTTTTTTGTTTGTTTGGGGTTTTTTTATAACTTTAATGCCTGTCATTAAGCTACATCTTTATGTATAGTTTACACTACTTTTAGTTATGCATGGGGGTATATTTACTAACACACTCCTTTACACATATAAAAAATATGAACCTTTTAAAATGCATTCGAATTTATGAGGTTCTTTTCTTTTGATTATCTAGAACTTTTACTAAACATTATGGGAAGATTTCAGCATTCTCTCCATTCCTAAAAATCTTGAAAATTTGGTTGAGTAAATTTTTTTGGTTTTTTGCAATTTTGGATTATTTACTTTATTAAAAAAAGAATTACCTAGTAAATTCAGAGCATCTCTTTCAAAACACTTTTAATTTTTATTTAATATCTTGAATGCCTACAGTGTTACAATTTATGCATCATTCCTTTATTCAGCAATATCTGTGTTAACAGCTACACTCGTGGAAGTATTTTGTGACTTTTCAGTTAAACAACTAATCAACATTTTCTCTACATTTCCATGAGTCATGTTTTATTGTTCAAATCTATTCATGAAGCTTCTACCACTGTAGGCTCACAGAAAAATACATCTATGGAAGTCATGAGGATAACAAGGTTATAGTGTAATTTTCAAGTCCAGGACTGCAGAACTCCATGCTATATTTCTGAGTTTGATCTATCTACACACAAATAAAACTGAGTAGCCTCTTCACAACTAATAAAATCTGTGATCTGCAAGAATAAAAGGTCATTTAGTGTGAATTTTGCATCTTGTCTGTCTCTAACATGGCCTGTGTCCCTATACTTCCTATTAGGGTAACTCTAATGATTTAAAGTGAGGCTATTTTTATCATGGGTAGTTTCTGAAAATATTCACTATTGAGACTGTTTCCATACAGTGAGACTATTCTCATATGATTGGCAGAGGTTGAAGTGAACCCAATATAATCTACCTGTGGATCATCTAATCTTAATCCTTTCCTCTGCTTCCCTCTTTCTCAATGCTATACTTGCACTCCAAAGTTGTGATTTGGACAGAGTAGTTTAGACACTATCTCACTATTCCTTGTATTCTATCTATAGAGTAGCCGTCTCCGTATGATAATCCCTGAAAATCAAAAATCAATTGACCTATCTTCTACTCTAGTTGTGTCAATTGAAGAAAAATGACTTTCACAGTTCTGAGCACCTGGCAGGATGCTGACACTTGTCAAAGATGCAGTGAAATTTCTGTAAGATTTAAGGGAAATACCAATTTTATTTTTTATTCTGTTTTCAAATGCTATTCTTCAGCCACTTTCAATGCTCAAATAAATGCTAAATGGGTGATAGAATAGCCTCAGCTGATGCTTCCTGAAGTTGTCACTTCCAATGCCTGAAAGGCTGATTCCTTCATCTCTTTTGCTGCTGGTGCCAATAGATACTTGAAAATGAAGAGACAAGGGCACACTCCTCATCTTCAAATGTCAAGAAGAAAACAGTCAACTCAGTCCTCACTCACTAACAACTAAATGTTGAAAAAGAATATTAAATGCTCTGTCTTCCTATGTTACCCTAAGCCTTAAAAGAAGTTCTCCAGAAAAAAAAAAGGGCCAGGGGGAGGGGAAGAGGAAAGCACAAGATTGAAAGCAGGTTGAAATTAAAAATGCATTTTTACTAACATCATTTGGGTATTGAATTAAATGAAGGAACTCTCCCTGATATACTCTGTTCAAAAAGCTGAATGAGAATGATGCTTACACGTATCCAAATCCTTCCAGTACCTACTGAAGAATAGACCAATAGCTTCAGATCCCACTGGAACAAATGGAAAAGTTGCTACCAAATCTAAAAGACATTCTGCGCTATGGAAAAAACAAAAAGTAACTCTACAGAGATTTTGCTTCCAGATGATTCTATATTAATTATACTTTACTGTTTTGTCTGACCAGTTTATTATCATAGTAACATGTCTTTTGTTCTCCCCTTGTCAGGGAACATCCAAACCCATCCTAGGTTAAAGAAAAAAATACCAGCAAGAATTTTGGAATGTAGTTAATCCCAGGCAGGTCTATTTTTTAATTAAAATTTTATAAAATTTAAACGCTTATCTTTTATTTTATTATTTTTAATAAAGCCATACTCATCCAGTAATACAAAACACTGGGGGGAGAAATCGCAATACTTAGCAAATAGATTTTAAAAATTTTATAATTCTACCTATTCCTAAAATCTTCTAAGCTTCTTTTAAGAGCAGATCTTTTCATAATATTATTCTCTTTCGTGATGATCTGGGCTGTGCTACGTTTTGGCCTGTAGCCTGAACAGCAATGTGACAGGGTATAACTGCTTAGGGGACATCAGTCACAACACGGAAGTCACATGTTGGCCAAGAGGGACATGAAAAAGAGAACATATTATGCCTTTGAAATGTTGGCTATATTTTGTTTTGTGCCTGTGGTATAAAACTCTTTCTCTATCTTTTTAAAATTCATCAGCCGTTAGGCAATCCTGCAATAAACAATTCCATGGTGAATTAGGCAATCACATCTCTTTTATGGAAAACTTTGGGTCTTTAGTTGTGTACATCTGTGGAGTCACAAAGTATTGGTATCTCATTTTCATGTTGAAACACTGTGTTTTCAGCTTTGCAGACACAATCACATTAAGGATTAAGTAATATAATGTAAATGTCTGGTAGTGGTAAAAAAATCTTATCAGTCTGTTAATAAGCCAAAGCCTTCTATAACGTGACATGCTATTGGAAAAAGAAAGCCACAGGTGCATAGAAGGAATTAAGTGTTCAGGTTTTTGTTTCACTTACTCAAAGCACAAGGTTTTCCTACAAATCCTGTATATTAAGTTCAGGGGTTCATGGTTTTCCAGGTAGTGGCATCATGTCACTTTTTATTACAAAATGTTTAGTGACACATATATCAGGAGAGCAGAATGCAGAGAAGAGTCAGATCTGAATTCAAACACAATGGGGTGACTTGTCTACTCACCCCTACTCCAACGCTTTTGCTGTAAAATTCAACAGTAAAATTCAGGTTTGACTGCTGATTTTCTACAGATTTACGATTCCTTGTGAGACACCCTCAGGGAGAGAAAATATCTCCCCAGGGCTGCATTTGTACTCTGCTAAAAAACAAGAATCCTTGTCAAATCAACAGGAATCAGTCAAGAGAGCTTCTCATCTGACAGTGAATAGAATATACTGAATAAACACTGCACAACAAACTTACCAGTTTAACCCTTCTAAGAGGGATTTTTGAAAATGCTCTGTTTTGCGAACCCTGATAGCTATGAAATAAGCAATTGTAATTAGCATCAGAAGCAAGCCAGCACTCAGTACTCCTAAAAATTTCACAGCCCTTCAATATTCAGGCAGTATTTTAGAAATTTAAAATTGGAATTTTTAATTACACTAAGCTGTGGGCAGAAAAGGCCCAACCACTCCTAGGAGTTACTCTGATGCCATGCCACAACTAGTGCCTGGTCAAGTAACAAGACAAATGAACCTCATACATTCCTACTGGAGGTCTGTTTCCACCTAAAACTGCTTCTGACTGAATGGTGTCCCAAATGAGGGAAAGAGGAGAAGGCAGGAAAGAGCCACACTCTACAAACAAAAATGTCAAAGAAACTTGCATGAATCACAGAATATCCCGACTTGAAAGTAACCCACAAGGATCATTGAAATTCAACTCCTGGCCATGTACTGGAACGAATATCTATGACAATTGTTTAAATGAGCATAATGAGCATATATGATCATGCACTATCCACGGGAATACACCAAGGAACACTGTTAGGGAAAGTTGCCAGTAGGTAAAGTGGAGGATTGAGGAATTTGACAAACCAAGGAGATCAAGACTTGACGTTAGCTAATTATGCACAAGTTGCTGGATGCTTGCTTTGCTAGTCAGTTTTGTATAGACACATAAAAATGAGTGTTAACTCACTTTTTCACATTGTAAATGAACTCTAATCAACAAATAGTTAGCTACAAATTTAGCTAAAGGGAAACAAAATGTGGTATCAAGTGCTGCTTTCAGAGGCTTAGTTACCTGGGAATGACAGGGCTTCAGGGATAATCCCAGCCTTTTCTGTGGACATATTTGCCCAGAGACTGTCATAGGTCTGCAAAGCTGCCCACCAGATCTTTTACCTGGTCACAGAACATCCCATGAGGAAAGGTGGTGGAAGCAGCCCCTGTCCCCTGTGGCATGCAGACGTGACAGAGGGGACTAGGAACATCCTCAGGCAGGTCCCAGATTAACAAACTCTGCCAACATGTGAGAGGCCAAGGTAAGGGGTCATTAGTCAGGACATGCAGAATCAGCATTTCTATGGGCCTACCCAGATGGTCAAGTTTCCATACAGGATCCAGCCCACGGCTAAAGCTGACTTAGGAACAGAAATATCCCAATTTTTTCCACGGGGACACTTGGCATCTGGGAAGATTACAGGGGATATAAATTTGTCACTGACCATCATTGAATAATCTTAGCTACACATTTGCCTCTTCAAATGAAAAAACAAATATGCTACAACAAGAAAATAAATGTGTATGATAGCAAGGTAAAACAAAACCCCTAAAAATCAAGAATAATAGGAAACCTGTTACAAAAATGTAATGGACATTATGTCTAAATCAGTCATTTACATATACTACACTAATACCAGACACATCTATCGCTTTTGTCAACAACTGATACTTACAAAACTGTATCTTTTATACAAAGCCCTGTTGTGTAGAGTTGCACACTAGAATAACACTTTAAATATACCATCCTTCTTTTGAAGTCTAATCATAAGGACCACACATGATATAGAATTGTGTTGTAAAGATATGATGATAATTTAATGCGCACATACTTGAGCCCACTCCATCTTATTATAGGATATCAGGGATACCTTAGCAAGTTTCCTGAAATTATAGGATGCTTGCATAATTTTCTTTAATTACCTAGGTAAATATCATTCTCATCTTTTGTCTTAATATTATCAGATCTAAACTGAATATTCTTATATAGTTACTTAAAATTTTTAGAGAATTTTTTTTAAAAGTCACAAAATGTGCGCTTCTGCAAGGTAATGTGGATCTTTTCTCACATAATGAAAGCAAATTTTTGCCCTACTGAAGCCATTCTTCAGACAAACAGAAATATTTTTTTGAAAAGAGAATATATAAAAGCTCTCAGTTCATTTCGGTTCATCTATCTTTGTATCTAGACACGTATCTTTTGGAAATAGCCCTGAATAACAGAAGATGCATTAACTATGCAGTTACAGAAAGGATAGCAGCACACGTGTCTAACTGCTCTAGTGCACAGCAAGTTGGGGTTTTTTCTTACCTATACATCTTGATGATGCAATAAGAAGTCTTCTCTACACTGTAAGAACCACATTTAATATGAAATGGATTTAAACTTACCATAAAATCCTCCAAAAATTGTCTTCAATATTTTCAATATTCATTAACCAATAATGGAAAGAAGCAGTAGGAGTTTGTTTTGGAAATATATTTTTGATAATTGGCTAAAATTTGAGAGCTTCTAAGTCTTTGGTATCCACTTTTTGTATTTGGATGCAATGAATGAGTAAACAGTCATGAATGGAAAATTAGAAATTTCAAACATGCTCCTTTTTGCTTGGGAAGTGACAATTAGAAGGGAAGTAAGAGAACAGAAGGCAAGAGTGATATACAATAGGCAGTGAGATGCATTAAACATTTAGGATTACAGACAACCCCAAATGTCCAAGAGCAACAAAGCAGAAAATAAAGAAACATCCAGAATAGCGTAGTTGTATTTATGCAACAAAACAAACATTGACCAAAAATACCGGGATGTTACCATGAGAGAATTGCCAGCAGCAGAAATTTGACAGACTTGATTAGGCTGCTGGTCCATCAAGCCTGTGCTCAGCCTTCAGCTGTGACCATTGCACAACAGTTCAGAGATAAACCTCCTTCAGTGCAATGGCACTAAACGATGCTGTACATTGGGGAAAGCATTCCTCTTGGTCCCTGTGGCAGTCATCCTACTTCCTGAAGCATGAGATTAGATTACCTCATTTTAGCGTACCTACAGTTACTATTCCTTGCCATACAATCATTGAAAAATATCCAGCTGCAGCTGCTGACACTGTGATCGTCCATGCTTTGCCAAGTTTGGAAGAGCAACTTTTAATCTTGAGGTATTTATGCAAATTTCAGGGAGAGAGAACACATATAGTAAGAGATTTCTTGCATGAGGCTATGAGAAATATACATGAGAAAGGAAAATGAATCATTTAAGCAAATATGAAACTGTTTCTTACAGATAAAAAATTCAGCTAGATCCCAGATACTGTGGACATTAACAAATCAAACAGGACACACATATTTGGTTTAAGTGGCAAGAAACAGTGCTTCAAGTTTTGAATCAAATTCTGTTAATACACCCAGTACATCATTTAAATGCCAAGAGGAAATACCTGCCATAGAGTAAGAAGCCACACTAAAATACTGTAGCTTTATATTACTAATTATTTTTTTATATATTCAAAGTAACATATTTCATTAAGCAATATGGTTTATAAGCTGTAGTTCAAATAGTAGCCATTTCAGTGTGTGAAAAACTCAGAAAGGTAAGCACGAGACTTGACCAATATTGATATCATCCTAAACATTTCTGCAATGATGATATCATTATAGGGTTTTCTACAATACTGTTCTACTCCACTGTGCTATTCATCCACTTTCTTATATCCCTTCTTATCACAGTCTCCTCATGTCAGCTTCATTCCATTCATCTCTTCCCTTCTCACTTCTCTCCTGCCTTATCAAACTCTTATGTGTCTCTGCATGCCTCCTTTTTTTACTTATCTTGTGTGTGAAAGCATTGGCTTCAGCACATTCAATCAAAAATGTACTGAAAACCTAACCCACTGAAAAAAGTCATGGACTTCGTATGTATTTTGAACCCCTTTTCTCCTATACACTGTGGCAGGGACATCTGACACTGTTTTGTACAATATAGCAAGGCTATGTTATCAGTTTTTCCTTCAGTGCTACCATAGAATAAATAAATTCATTAGCAATTTTCTGTATTTAATTTTGGCAAGCAACCTGAGAGACAAATTATCTACCTCCACACACGGATATAAATAAGCATAAACCATGCAGATGTTTTCCTCCTCCCTGTCAGTATCTTTCAACTGCTGGAACATGTTGAACTTGTTTACTTTTTGAGAGATGCAGTCCAATTTACAGAGGAACACAGCTGAAGCATGCTATATACTCCCCTTTCAAAAAATACTTTTCAATATGAAGCAAATATAGGTCACTTTCTATCTGATCCCAAATTGAATAAAAGATAACAGGAAATCCAAAAATGGTATACATATGTAAGGAAGCACTTTAGTGGTAAGCCCTTAAAATAAGGGAGTTTGCATAAGGTCTATGCATTTACACTCTTAAAAATATTCATAACTAGTTTTCAAAAGTCTTTACCAGGAGTTGTGATTTTCAAATAATTAAATATACCCATTTTCCTTTCTCCAAAGTGAGCCAGAATACTTCTAAGATAATGACAAGTGAAATAAGGTCTTATCCCTGTCTTAGTAAAGTCTATACTGGAAGATAAATGTGTGGGAGCAGGTTGTGACCCTAAAGCGCAAGTCTGATATAAGAGAGAAAATAATGTTTTCTATTGATCACAGTATTATGAGACACTCCACTCTGATGTGCTTACATTTTCAAAACCACAGATACCTCAAGAGCAGCGAGACTTACCCTTTTCTAATATTTAGTATACTTTTGACCACTAGAAATAAAAGCCTACATCTTTTAAATCACAGAGCAAGCTCTATTTGTTACTTTTCTCTAAACAGATACATTCCTGACTACTTCTACAACACTTTGCAGGGTGGAGAACAATCTTTGCCAAAACATAGATCAACTAGTGTTATAACAATGTCATCTTGATGCCAACATTAACCCCTTTCTGATTATTCTTGTAAAAAAATTAAAATTTTAAAACATTGCATTTCCTCTTTAGTTTTGTGTAGTTTAAGCTCTCTTCTGCTCTATTTATTATAAGGTTTTATGCACCTTTGAACCTTCAAAGTACTGCACATGCTAAGCTTTGCTATTCCAAAGCATAAAGTGAGGCTCTATAAAAAGCTACACGAAATTTATTTTTCATTTGACTTTGATTTAAATATTAGAAATAAAGACTACTTCAGTTCTCGCTCTTCTCCAGACTTCACTGTCTGTACTCCTATGTTCTTCCTTGAGGCTGAATTTTGTTCTCCTCGGAGAGGTCAATTATGTGGGCTAAAAGAAGTGGCAGAAATAACGGCATTGGGAAGCTGCTGAAATGTCAGGAGAAATCCTCAAAGGCTTTTTTTTCAGGTGAGAGTTGCCAGAGAGAGAGAACAAATACACTCCTCAGCAACAGATATTGATGTTCTCTCTCTTTCATGAAGGCTGTGACACAGACTGATATCTTACTGCAACAGAAACGCTACCCCAAGCAACACCCTTCCAAGACCCTCAACACTGTGTACTGTGGCAGATCAAAAAAACAAACCCCCACCTCACAAGCAGATTATTCTGTTAAGGAGTAGTGTGACATTCCTAATTCTGAAATGCTTTACAAAAAGTTGGTAAAATCTCCCAGAAATGCAACCACGTCTCTCCAGCACTTTCTACATCCTTCCAGTGAGGTTCCCACTATCCCATATCCGGAAAAGGACCTCTGGAGTCACAGTGCACAATGGTACAAGAGGGGATCGGGGAGGTCAGACCTGGCCCTGCAGGCTCAGTCATCTTTTAAAGCATCAGTCTTACTAAGAAACCTTGCAGTGAATTCCTATGAGTTTGGTACCTGCTGCTGACAATATCACAGGTGTACTCTTTCCTCTCTGGTTTAGTCCACACCTCTGGGCTCAGAAAATTGGCAGAAGAAACGGTGAAAGAAGAAACACAAAGAAGAAAACACAAGCAGATTAAGGTGTTCTAGACACAATTTTTCCTTGTCTATATTTTGGATTTTCCCTTTTCTCTTACTCTGATAGCCACCAAATACAGGTAGTGGCCTGCCAAACTGCTCCTATGATGAAAAAGGGAAAAAGTAGCCCTTCCAAACACTCCCAGATACATCAAAGAAGTCTGGAGAAAATCCATTAATATAAACCCAGAAGACTCTCATATCCTCATCACAGGAACATAAGAAACATAAAATGGACTAATATTATAAGTTTTACATCTGAATTCATCCTGCTAAGATAGCAGGAAATCCTAGAAGCAAAACAAAACCTGCAGCCCCCTGGAAGCTGAACTAATGAACCACTTGCAAAGGGAGTCGATCAAAATTAACATCAAGCCCAACAAAAGCTTCTGCCAAGTACTGCACTGCCATCTTCCTGCTGCAGGCAATACCTGTTCCATATGGAGAATCCCTGCAGCTGTGCTCCCTTTTTCAGTGCATGGAGCCAGTCTCATTCCTTTAGATTTTGACAAGACAAAACCTGGAAATGAAACCTCATCTTGCTCACCCTTTCAAAAGGAAGAAAGGAATAAAGCATAATTTTTGACTCATGACATATGAAGTCCATAACCATTCTGTCAAAAATCTCGCTAGTAACTGAGATGGCTCTTTGTGGAAAAATCCAGGTTCTCCAACTAGCTTTCACAGTTATTAAGTCAGTCATAAAAATTGAATTAGTCACAGGTCATTAAACCATCTAAAATAAATTTCAACTCATTTTTATAATTGTCATTGCTCACTAACATACATGCAGAACTGGGAAACTGTCAGTAGATAAATATATCCTATTTACGACTAGATATATACTGATATACAGATAAAAGTAAATGTAAATATACACACATAGAGAAATAAAGTTGGGTGCAGCAATCCAAAACTTCAAAATAGGTGATCTCAATGGATAGCCTTTAAGTGAGCTAACCCTTAAAAGAACAAGGAAAAAAACAACATGAAAAGGCTCTTGTTCTCATATTTCATATGATGGAAAATAATTAATTATGGTATTATAATAACTAAATGCATTGAAAAAATCAAATTATGGTTTTAGAAAAAACATTGGAAATCTTCTCTCAGGAATTTTGCAAAGCCCTATCAAACTCCAAAGATTATTCTTCTCCTCTATTTGACAAGACTTTGATAGTGTATGTTAGGTACCCTGGCTCGATCAATTCCCAAAGGACAGAATACAAATCTCAACTGTTGTGTTGCAGCAGGCAAAATAGGTATGAAAAGCTCTTGAGACTGACCTTCCTACACAATTTGCTGTCCTCCTGTTTCTGTTCTATGAAATACTGACATAACACTCTTCTATAAAAAGTTTCTTCACATTTTTCTAGTTCTAATTTTGAGAAATAGTTGAAAAAAATCTTAAATATGGTAGAATAAAGGGGGGGGAAAAAAGAGAGACTCTCAAACTTATGAAACCAACCATTAAAAAAAGGATTAAAAAAAAGGCAAGAAACAATGTACATTTGCATTTGATAATCTGTATGTAAAACTGGTCTGTCACCTTACTTTCATTTTCTTCTTAAAGAACACACAAGCAGGTTCACACTCAATACCTTTCCTGTCAGTGCTGTTGCTTAGTTAGTCAACCTGATGTGAACCTTATGATAAAAGTAATTGAGTTGGGGCCTTCAGTCTCTGAAGAGAGGCATCAACATGTAGGCTATTCTCACAAGATACGGGTTTCACACACTGTGAATATGAGTGTGGCAGGAAAAAGGGACACCGAGCTATTCTGCGGAGAAGGTCTCTACAGAACTTCAGTTACAACTTAGACTAAAAATGCTACTTAGTCTACAGGGCATGCTTCCATTTCTTAAATCCTTAGAAGAAATTGGTAATAAATATAAATATATGTACATGTAAAGTAGCATTCCCATTATGCAGCAGTTTTTTCAATGATGGCAGTTGGCATGTAAAACTTAGAAAACTTTCTTCCCCCATGTTCTCCTAAATAGCCAAGGGAAAAACATGTGATATGTAATACAGAACTTCTGCATTTACATGCAACAGATACACAGATGTGAAAAAGAGTAAAAAAATCCACCAAGGCAGTAACAGAAAGTGATTGGTTAAAAATATTTTTCTACAAATGATACATAATTCTGCACACACTATTTCTTCATCTTGATTCTCAGGAGAAGACAGACTTCTCTCTGATTCTTTGTCATCTTATTTTCAAATGCATTAGTCTTTAAGGTGAAAGCAGGCAATTGTTGAGACAAAAATGTACTATCAGTATTTTCAATACATTAATATGAAACAGTCAAACCTGTATTATAGCACTGACATTTTGAAATCACTACCTTTAAATTTTTGATCAAATGTTATTATTTTTCTACTTGACAAAAGTTGAAAATCATTTGGGAGACATAACAAAACTAACTCTTCTGCTGTGTTTTCTAATGTGTCAAATTTGTCATTTAATGGGCCACTCATCTTTCATTCTCTGCACAAGGAAGAGTAAGCAGTACATTATAAAAGCACTTGTTTCCTTGCCTCACTTAACGTCATTTAACTTGAACTATTTCCAGAATAATACACAAACACAGCGCCTACCACAATTTGTTCATGTGTGGTCTCCCTGCAGAATTAACCATCAGGAAACTGCACATTTTCTGAAATTTGTATTTCTTTCTGGCGGACTGGGAACTCACTTCAGGAACAGTGCTGGGCAAGAAAGTACTCTTCACTGTGCCAACACATTAAAAAAAATGCTCTTCATTCCATGATCCAGAAATGAACTTCCCACACGATGTGATGGAACTGGAAAGCCAGTAATTAATTTTCTCTAATAGCTCCAGGTTTTGTTTCTTCTAGTTTTTTTCCTTCTGATAGCAATTATTGCATGTTTTCTTGTGATAGAATTTTTATTTTAAACAAATGCAAGAAATGTAGAGCATACTGCTGGAGTTTCCAGCAGACATTTTATGAGGAGGAATTTTTCTCTTTGTCTTGACATTGACATTCAAGATTAGTTCCATTTTTTCTTCCTAATTAGCTTTTCTAAGACAATCGCATGTTTGAAACAAACAGAATACTTTCCCTCAGGGCATCAGAAACGTAATCTTTCCAATTTCCTTTCAACAGACATTGAAAACAAAGCAGTGTATTGTAACTCGTTTGGGAATTAAGAACTATGTGACGCAAAAAATGGAAAAAGCACTATGTATATAAATTCAACGTAGATGTCAATAAAAATATAATAACGAAAAATCCTTTAAGCCACCTTGTTAATACCTGACAGAACTGCCTGTTCACATTAAAGTCTGTTTGCCTTTCAAAGCAAGTTAAGACACTAAATTTATACAAAACTGAGGAATTTTATATTCACAACAACACACTGAGTGATTAGCATTAAATAATTTGAAATATCATAAAAAATCTGAGGTCTTTCCAATCACTTTATCCAGCAGTCTTCTTTGTGACTCAAAAGATTTTTTTAAACTTTGATCATTCTACAAAGATAATAGTCCCTCACAGAACTCTTTATTTTCCTTATATCTGATATAAAAAAAATCAATAATGCTAAGCATACAGTTACAAGATTATGCTGATAAACCATAAGGCTGTTAATGACTTTTTAGATGGAAGTTGCACTCATAAATCTTATCAATAAAAGTAATGGTTGGAGCAGTTCTTGAATTCTGATCAACAAGTTACTAAGAAAATAATTGCAGGTCTTTATTTAAAAATTTTGGAGAACTGAATTGAAAATTATAATCTTTGTGGCATATGGCACTCTACCAGTATAGCCTACCAGGAAAAGAGCTCTATGGTATGGTTCTTAGGATTGTTAACATGCAGACTTTCATATGTAGTACACAGTAATTTCTACTGTATCCCATTTATAGACAATGCTGCACACAAGCACGGTGTGTGTAATATATACGGACATTGCAGAACTTCTTAAAAGTGTACATGTCTCACTCCTGTGTAGATTTCAGCTTCAGCTGTGCCTCTTAAACAGAGTTCAGCAGAGTACTTACTGATGTGTAGAGGAAACCTTCTCCATTTAGGGCTATATACAACCCAGTCTTTACACCCTGAATAGCGACAACTCGAAGTCCCACTGGTATAAGGTTGAATAAAGCTGTGAAGAAAAAAACATGACCAGATATGAATATGCTATGGTTAATACAATATTCTAATAAACATAATTAGCAAAAAGAAAGAAAAATAGTTCCTGTATAATTTTTTATGTATTTAAAAGTAGACTAACTCAGAAAATCTTGCTTCCCTGATTCTGCCAAGTAGCTCTTTATTTTCTTAGGCATTTTAATGGTTTTCGATTAAGAGGTGCCCTCATTAGAGATTTATGTCAAGGGGTCTGTGATTTTTTTTTTTTGTGAATCATATATTTGATACAAGCAGTAACACACAGGTAATGACAGAGGCTTGTCATACTTCATAAAAGCACTGAATTATGTGCTTGACTCTAAATGTGCATAAATGTTATTGAACTGAATACAGAACTTGGGGTAATAATTAGAAAATAATTAGATAACTACCTAGTAACAAATACCCTAGAAATACTATATATCTCCACAGTAATCAAAAGAAAGTTTTGTTGTAGCCACTACTTTGATTACTGTCTGAAAAAAGACCAGTGTGAAGAGTGGGAGTTTACCAGCCTCATCACAGAAAAACACAAATTGTATAAGTAGGCAGCATGAACCAATTCTTCTAAAACTTATGCCAGCACAGAACTATACTATGTTTACCAACTCATGTTAGAAAATCAGATGCAAAGCACACATCAGTCTTGGAAGAAAAGACTTGGATGAGACAGAGTTCATGTTAAATGTTTTTCCACTGTGGATGAGCCAAGGACTCCCAAGTCCTTGGATGAAGACCAAAAGCACAACCTGTGTGTCCAACATATGCAGCAGGGACTATGGTTCTACCAAGTCAGGTCTCAGGAACACAGTAACACCTACAGTGAGTTCCTCAAAATTTAAGAAGGACATGCATAGGTGTGACCAAAAAGTGTACTGTATGAGGCTATCTGTAATCAGAATGCCAGAGCTAAAGCCCAAATCAAAAGCAAAAGGATCACGTAATTGCAGTGGATAAATAAACTTCTCAAGGTGTGAAAATTCTTGTTTGGTCAAAGGACAAAAATCCACAGTCTTTTTATGACGAAGACAATCAAGTCTTTACAACTGAGAATAAAAACATAGGTTGACTACCAGAAAGATAGAAGTGTATAAAAAAAAGAGATATCTTTCCTTTGACTTTGTCATGCAGAAAAGGAATGTGCAACTTTAGAACGTTTTAGGAACACACAAAGCCAGTACAAAGCTAGGAATTGTAGCACTGTATTTTCTAGAGCAGTACAAAGAAAAATATATTCAAAAGAGCTCTAGAAGAATTGAAAACAATTTGGCAGGTTTCCAAAGAAAATAGATTACAAGAATTGGCACAAATAAATAGCATTTTAATTTCTGTCATTTCCAAAAATCTCCATTACGCTAGTATATTACAGTGCTGTTTGCTAAAAAATATTTGGTACAGATAAGGTTCCCTCTCTAATAAAAAGGTGAACTATGGCACTCACAGAAAAGATATTCTAAGAGTATATAGGTTAAATACTGCATGACTTGAGGACTTTCAGTTCAATATAATTTGGAAGTTGAAAATTAGTTATAAAGCCATTACCCTCAAATGAAACAATGTTAAAACCAGCAAAATCACCGTTGTAGGTTGTGGAGGGGAATCTGTCACAGCAAAACTAAGTTTTAGATGGCAACTGAGTTTGGGTTTTTTCCTAGAAGAAAAGAAATTGCAGGAGAAAACCTGCATATGAACACCATGCTAAAAGGAGGGAATAAAACAATTGAGGGGACACCAGGAAGGAAAAACAAACAATACTTGTGTAAAGAAAAGAGATGAACACAAAAGACAAGTCAGCCATGAGGACTAATTAAGCTAATGAAAAATAACTCCAAGTCATAGTGGTTCAGTCAAAACTTCTGGATCGCAGATATTATTTGCTGTATTACCAATAAAAATAAAGTATCACAGCTAGGAAAAAAATTCCAACCACCACTGAACAAGAATTACAGACTTGTAACACAGCAGTGTTTTATGCAGCCTATAAAATTACTGAAGTGGCTTATAGTTGCTGGTGAATTTAGAAAGCACTGTGGAGGGTATGTAATGTATATTTTACTGCCACCAAATTTTAATTGGAGATTTTTCAGAGCTTCTGTAATTAGTCTAAACCCTTAAAAATTTGGAGTGTGATCTGAAATGCTGCAATTCTGCACATACAGAATATTCAATAAGTTTCACAAAATCTTTCAGACTTGAGTGAAACTAGGGAGGCCAGTCTACATTCAGCTATTGATTGACAAATGTTCAGCAATGTGTTTCATGCTGGGGTCAGCAAAACATGCACCAGTAACGCACAGCATGTGGTTTTAAGGCACTTTGAAGCTGGTCAAAAGAAATTCGATTTCCTTCAGAATCTGACTGTGCAGTACTCTTCACTGAGCAAGACATTTGTGTTCGATTACACATTTCAAACACTCCTAGGATTCACCTGTGCTATCCCTCACTCTAGTAAAAACCTGCTCTGAGAAAAGCAGAAAGCCTTTCAGAGTCTGCTGACATTCCAGTTCTGCACAGCCAAATCTATGTTCTTACCTGAGGGAATTGTTAAAAAGAGCCATGTCCACTGCTTCCTTCTGTCTTTTAAGAAAATGGTCCGAAACCAAAACCTGGGGAGTGGGGAGTGAGGTCCCTGAACATCTTTATGTGCCTAAAGCCAGTTCAATGAGTCCACAGACGAGTTGAGAGAGGAGGAAATACCCCAGGAAACATAGCTGTGCCTGGTGCTCACTGTTTCCATGCTGCACTCTTAAGTAGAAAGCCTGGCAATTCCAAATGTAAGTAAGATGAGGGAACATCAGGGAAAATACAGGAATCAACTGGCAAAAATGGTGCATGTAAAACCCTTTCTCCTTGTCAGTGGTGAGTCTCTGCATGGTCCCTTAGCTTTGCTTTGTATTCTATCTAAACCACATGCACAAAGCATTTGGGTTCTCCTCCTTTTCCTAAGCCTGCAAGCCTACTCACACAACAAAAAAAGATCAGAAAATGGGGGTGGAGACAGTTAGCAGGAACAATTAGCACGAAAAAGGATTATTGGCTTAAGTTTCGTGGAGGAGACTTGCAGGAACTCCAAATATGAGTTGGATTCTAATCCTCAAAAATTTTAGCCAAAGTTTGTGTCCACTTTTTTTATAAGCGATCACTCCTTTCTTCAGCAAAACACAGAACCGCCACATAACTTTTTCCTTCTTTTATGTTATACCAACACAGTTCATTAACTTGAAATCTGAAATGCCTGAAATCAGATATTTCCATATAATTGTAATGTCTGTTTACAGTACAACTGACTTGTAGCTACAAGAAAATTGCTATTACAGATCACTGTTTTTCTCAAGAATCTTGCTACAGACCGATTGCTTAAGAGTTACAAACTTGCAGCCTCTTCTGCATGCACATTGCCCTCCTGACAGTCAATAAAACTTTCCACAGCACCAAATCTCCAATCAGATCAAGGTAACTATTTCTTTAATTTATTTTCATCTGCAGGCTCACAGGCAAAAATGACGACTCCATCAAAACATCTTTTAGATTGGCAATGACTGCAAGGAGGTTGGTATTTAGAGGTTTGTCCATCCATTTCTTGTAGAGCAAACCCATTCTATTTGCCTGATGTTACAGAATGCATAATTAAAACTTTTTTTTAAGTATGACTGAACATTGACCCTGTCAGACTAAGATTTTCCCAGTGGGAGAAACAGGCTTACCTAACTCCCAGAGGTGGTGTAAATACATGAGTAAATGCCTGTATAATTCTTTGAAGGCAAACTTCAGTAAAAACCAGTGCAAGTATCAGGCTGAAGATATTTCAGTGCAGTAATCCAAAATTAACATTCATCGATCCAAATTTAACAGCACTGCAGGTGGTTTTTCCCCTAATCTTTATGTGCTTTATTTCTGTCTAATTATCTCCTTTACCTTATAAGGGTGCTGCAAAGATTATTTTATGAGTATATTCAAACCAAAGTATGATAGTGGTAGGTATTTTATAAAGACATTAAAAGGTTAATACTTCCACATTCAATTTGGAAGATATAAATAGAAAATTAAAAGTATGCATTAAAAGATGAAAATAAAGAAATGTTAAATGGTTGCAGGATTTCTTGAAGAGCAACCCTAGCAGGTACCAAGCACCACAAAGGAGGCAAAGCATGTTGCAGCATAATAAAAGATGTGCACATCAGAGCCAAATCAAAGTTTCTTGGACAATGTTCATTGTGTCATTTATCAGTTTATAAAATAAGACTACCAATGAGTAATGCTCTTTTAGTTAGAGAATAATATAAACATGTTATCAACAAAACTGTAATTTCATAACAGGCACAAATTGCAACATTTGAGTGTTACAATCAGGTCTATCACCTATAAAGGAAAGGATCACCATTCATGTTGGATTTTTTCAGTGGTTGTTGGCTGAGATACAGTCTAGGTGAATTAAAACAAGCTATAGACCTGAAAGATTCAGGGTTTCAGTCTCAGAAATTAAAGAGTTGGAAATATCTGTTTCTCAAATTATTAGTCTTCCTACTAAACCTACCCTTCATTCATGAGACAAAACTTTGAAGACAGAACAAAGCCTAAAAATGAACTCGTTTAGGTGGAGAGGACAGGAGGAGAATGTAATGCTTGTCACTACAAGCACATATGGAAATAATTTCTATTTCTTTATGATTTCTGTGTAGTAGCTTGTTTTTCCTAATTAATAATGATGAGGCCAGTGAAGCAAGTTGCATTTGCACCTGTAAGATCCAGGAAAATTAGAGTGAGAGTGACAGCTACACTAAGTAGGACCTCAGTAACCAAAGCTATAGCTTTAACCACAGTCACTCTTGCCTTTGCTACAAGCAAGACACAAAAGAAAACCAAAAACTGTAAGGTATCAGAGAAATTAAAAAGAAAAGAAACAGCTAAAACAAGATATCACTGAGAGTGGGGCAAAAAAAAATACAGACTGTACACACAAGATTGTTTGGTTAACAGCCTTGATTTGGTGAAGTGATTTAAGAAAACTCAGCACCATTAACCAATAGGTGCATTAATTACTATTCTTTCATGAAACACCATTGACTTGGAAAAGTTATGAAAAGAAATTGCAACAATGAACTGAAACCTGTTGGTCTGTTTAGGCTGGGATCTAATACGGCCATCAACATGAGTAGACGGAAGTACATCTGGGGATGTAATTACACGTCACATCTTTCCTCCTTTTTCATGCAAGCATTTGTGCACAGTGATACACTAAAAATCTTGCCATCTCTCTCTGCAGCTCGAGCCTTTACTCAAACTGGGACAATGAGCAGCTGATTAATACCACTGGTACAACTCATTTTGACTTCAGATAGAAGCAAAGAGACTACTGAGAAGCTTTAAAGACATCTTAATCTTAGTTTGTGCTACCTCTCTATAACACTGTGACTTCAAAAGTGTGTAACTTCTGTTTACTGACATACATGCAAAATGAGCACAAAATTATATAGGCACCTGAGGGAATTTTAACTTCTAGTCCTCGTCTATCTGCTTGACACAGAATACATGGCAACAGCACACAAAGTAGCAGCATGACTAAGCTTCAAACAGTTTCCTTGCTGTAGACAAAAAAGAAATTGTATCTTTTTTCTGTCCCTCACTCCTTGCTCCCTCTGGCTTCTCTGACACCCAGTTACTCAGTGGGCTCTCTTCAGGGACAGTGAATAGTGCAAAGACAGGTGGAAGGCTGGTAAACTGTTTGGCAGTCTGTATTTCCTTTTTTCATGAAACACACTTGAATGGACGTCATCCTCACTATCAAGGTAAGTATTCTATCTGTCCTACGGACAGCTAATATTTGTCCATCTCTTCACCCACTGGGCACATTAAATAGGCAGCCTGCAAGCACCATGGTCAGAAGCAGGATTTTCTCCCTTGGGCAGCTGTCAAAAGTGATTCACTTGTAAGCCTCAGACAGAAATTATCATGTTAAGGAGCTCACAAAATAAAATATCAAAATACTAGAAATCCTATCCATGAGAAAATTGTTGTTTTAAAGTAAAAGAGAGAAGGAAAAACAGCACATGCTGCAATAAATAAAAGCAACAGGAAAAAGAAAGTTCAACAGGAAATGAAACAGAGCAGAAAGGGAAAAAACTGACTGACAGCACAAAAGGAACAAACACGTATTCATATATTAATGAATATACCAAGTGGATAAATCTTTTCAGCTCTTAACATAGTGTTGATACATATATACCAGCAAAATTTCAGATGGAGACTGTAAGCCTTCCTGGCAAACACATTAATTTTGCCAGGAATTATTTAGAATCTTCTGTTCTAAACTGTCTTTACTAAAAAATATTGGAAAATTGGACTAGTTAAGAAAAAAATAATCACACCAGTTAAAGACAGAAAACAATGCCTTTATGAAAAAAAACCCCACCTTTTCAGCCAAAAAATAATTTTGAAGTAAAACGCAATATCATCTAACAATATTTATACAAAATACACATTACTGCTATATGGTATTTTGTTGAGTTTGGAGAAGTTCAATGTTTCAGAATATTTATAATATAGAATATTCATTCTGCATTTTGGAAAAGCAAGAATAAGGGAGATGGGCAGAGAGATGGAAAATCAGAAAAGCACA
Organism: Orthonyx spaldingii; assembly: GCA_013397795.1. Classification (NCBI taxonomy): domain Eukaryota; kingdom Metazoa; phylum Chordata; class Aves; order Passeriformes; family Orthonychidae; genus Orthonyx; species Orthonyx spaldingii. The sequence continues at coordinate 329,218 of VZTJ01004215.1, read as the reverse complement.
GAAGAGAGGAGAGAAGAGTAAATTAAAAAAGAGGACCATTTGTGAAGCTGACAACATCAAAAAGAGAAAAGTAAGGCACTGTGGTCTAGCTTTGCAAAGACTCTAAAGCTAAGACTCTAAATCCATAGAGATCTAAGACTTAAAAAAACCTCTCAGAAATAACAATAAAACATTACAAAATTGTTGCAGTCATACACACCTTCTCGCTGAAGCTGAAAATAAGAGAGATGGGCAGAGGGAGAGAGATACACACTTGTACCCTAAGACAGTTCTTAGACCTCATCTAGGCAAAGCTTCTATAAAAAGTGATAATAATCTTGTCTTGTGTAAGGTCTTAGTATGTACTCCAGTGCAGAAGTAGGCATGAGAGATAGACACACTGAGGAGAGAAGAGAAACAAGGGTGGAGGTGGGATGAAGAGGGCATGGGAGGGGAACAAAAACACTTGGAAAACGAGCAGAGAGATACACATCAAAATATATTAACCAATTATTATCAATTAAAAAAACTCAAAACAAACAGTAAAAGATGTTTGTGCTATCTGCTGATGGAAGGTGTTATAAATGACAGCTGTGCATAAATTAAAATAGGGACCTTACCAATGAAAAGCAGAAACCTCAAATACCTTAATTTCAGTAGCCTAATTCCAATATTTTTAAGGAAACTAAGGGGTTATTTATGGATGCATAATAAGAAGATAAATCTTGTGTATTAAAAGTGCTTAAAATAAAATTCCAGATGACACAGAAATGTTACTTAAATATGTAATGATAATTAAAAGAAACAAAATACAAATCAACTGTTTCTAGAGTAAGAATAGGTTTGTTTAATTACCATTTGCAGCTGAAGTTATCAAACATACATATGTTCATTGAACAAAAATATGTGGCAGTATCATAGGAAAAGCATACCCAAGCAGTGACCCACACGGCCTTTCAAGATCTCTTTTGTTTGCAATATTTTTTAAAACTGCCGGTGTTTCAGTCTCTACAGTGGCAGAAAATCTCAGCATCATTGGAATTCTGGCTGACGTAGGGACTGTAGAATTTTTAGTCCCAAAATTTTTAGTACCTTCAGCAAGGTAATTTAGCATGCGTTTTAAGCAGGACTTTGATAGTATAGCATACGTTTATTTGCTTGCAATTCAGATTTTCAGGGAAGTTTAGTTTCCATCTCTTGTTATTTCTTTTTTATTTATTGGAAGACAAGAAATTTACATTAAATATAGAGTTTTTATAAAAAAATCTTTTAATAGAATTTCACCACTTTTATAAAATTACCAGAAGACATTCATTGGCCTAAATATCCCCCTCCTGAGGTCCATGAGCACTTTTGCCTTCCCCTCCAGAGGCAGCACATTTAGGCCAATGTCCTGCACAAGCCATGCTGGTGGTCATCAGGCTTCGAACGGAGAGAACCCTCCTCCTTGGAACAGAACACATTCAGAAACCCTCCAAAGGCACTAACATGGTGCCTGTGCATACACATTCGATCTGTGTGTGCGATTAAGACATTCCCCTGGGGCAGTCACTTACTAGAATTACTGCTGTCATCCTTGGTTCCATCGAGACTTCCATCGGGGTGCATTTGCAAGTAGTAGCCTTGCCTGCAATATAACCTGGTCACTATACCCTTGAGCTGGGGATCTGAAAGACAAACATATTTTGTCACTAGCCTCAAAACTTTTTCCAAGAGTTATCCCTACTTTTCTCACTGTAGGAGGAAGTTTGGTGAAGCAGCAATGCTGTCTTAAAAGTAAGTACTACAATAGGATGTGTGCTGATGGAGATGGAGAAAAATCTCTCTACAGAGTGTTGTTAGGTCAGTTCTGTGTCCTGTTCTCTGCCTTCAACATCCTTCATTATAATTAATACAGGTAAAACAGAGAAAAAAGAACACCCCAAATACCCACAGTCAAAAGCTTAAACCATATTAAGCCCTGCAAAAAATTTTAGACTTCAGCAACAAGTATAACCCATTATAGAAACTAACAAAACATTTGAAAAACCCTACTCGATTAATATATGTTAGTAACTTACTATATTGCACATAAGTTTTAAGAAACCTGGGAGGAAAAGGTCTGCTTCCTTTCCTATCAAAAGTGGTAAACTTATCTGGTATAATTCGTAACAGTACCATTTGACGTTCCCAAAATATTTTAACCAAGCTAGGAGCAGATTCTACTCACCAGCCCTCTCCCACCTCCCAGGGAACAACACCCACAATCAGGGTAAGACATCATCCATCTTCAACAGAGGATAAAGCTGAAAAAACTGACTGAAAGCTAAAGCTATGGGAACTCCAGGCAGCTGAACAATGAAAGCACTCGGTTTAATACTCTACATTTATGACAATTGCCAAGAATTGGGCAGGGAGTGCTGAGTCACAAACTGTTTGGTTCACAGCATAGATGTTGCCTTACCAAATCATAAACTGAGCTGTCGCAAAACTGGTTCAGAGAAAGAAGACATCACATCTTTAAAAAAATCAATAGAACTACCTCTGTGTGATATCAGTATTAATAGTTAAACATTAACTATTAGGCCAGTTCCAGGCAGCCAGGTAGATTTGTGAGAACATTGGCATTAAAAGCATCTATATCATATCATGCTTAGCTCTACAATAATGAATTAAATTCATAAATACTTTGATACAGATATGTAATAAAATAAACATGTGAACTTTGAAGGAAGACAGAAAGTATTTTCATGCAACCCTGTGGCCAGAATACAAAATTTGTGTATAATTGCTCTCACAATTAATCATGCTGGGTTACTTAAGAGTATCCTAAGGGGACATGAAAATAAACAGTAATAAACAAAACTGCCTCTAAGTGGTATGTACTGAAATTTCTATAGAGGTTCAGTCCCATTATCCTGCAAATGTTTTTATTGAATATTCAAATTACAAAGTCATATTAAACAATAAGCCCATCTAAATTAAAAATACAAGATTAAACTGTAAATATAATAAGAACTGTTACTATAAATAGTAACACTAAGACTTCTGAGGCATGGAAATAAATAATATGAACAGTAGAAGATCAACATATAAGTTTATTACAACTTAAATTTTTAAAATTTATTTTAACTGCAAATTTTGCTTTCCATTAATTTTTACGTTAGCAAAAGTCTGTTTTTATATATGAATACTCAGAAACAAATATTTTTAAAATTTTTAAACATGTTAAACTGTAATTCATTTGAATGTACTGTCTCCATCAACTTAATCAGGCAATTCAAAAGTATTTTAATAATCTAAAAATGAAATGTGAGTTCCTCTTACACAGGCACTATTCCTGTCAATGTATGCTTTCAATGTGTACTTCCAAATTGATGATTTTAAATATGCTTGCTTAACACTTATTAGAAAGACATCTTTAAAGACTAAATAAAACTATAATAAAATTATTATGAAAACTAGATCTTTAAAAATTTTTTACAGGAAAAGTATCAGCATTTTGAAAAACACTTTCCATACCCAAGGAATCATGAATAAATGTTTTTTATCAACATTTTCTAATTTCTAATGTTGTTAGGAAGGCAAAGAACAGTCAAATCACTGTCACCAGCAGTTTACATCTACTGCTTTAAGGGAAAAAAGGCCAACTTAGAAGTCACTTTCAAAGTTGTTCTTTATACTCATTCTATTCATTTTTTTAAATTGACAAACTAAATTTACTTTCTAATAATCATTTGTCTTTATTTTCATCAAAAGCATTATTTACAATTAACACTGCTTTACCAGGTATCCAAAATTATATCTGAATGAAAGTGAAATGACATATCAGTCTTGATGCAAGTCATAATAAGCAATAGTCACAAAGACTACTCCATACAGCTTCAAGGTAAATATCTCCAAGATGAAGCAGACAGTCCTCTCAGACAACAAGTTTATCTCTTCTCCTTGCAGAAAGATAAATTTCTCTTTCAGGTCATTTTTGAGACACCTGAGCAGCAAGCGGAGAAGTCTGCTAGTCCCTGTATTTCTGTAGCATTTTATCTACCCTTTGTCTCTTAATAATATTACAGGAACAATCTTAGCTTCAGATGATTTAGAAATCAGTTTCTCAAAGCCTTGTTGACCACACCTTTTCATTTTTTTTTTCTGTCTGCTAGAGAGAGGGAGTGAGCAGCAATGCCCAGAAATAACAACAGAAGACTGGTGCTGCCTGTCCACAAGTGTACTGGGTGTGTTACCTTTAATTCTCACCACAGTGGCACAGACAGACAGACCAGCACTTATTCTTACCCTTTAACCCCCACCCTTGCTTTTATCTTGCCACACATAAGAGAAATATAATGGCAAGAAAATACAGAAAAAAACCAAACCACAAACAAACAGGATGAGAGCAGAAAATTTCATCAAAAAGCTCCTGATCTCATGATTTGGTCATAGAATTTTTGCTGCTAGTTCTCTTAAAGTCCTGGCTGCCACAATGAGGTTATTTTGTGAACAATATACTTTCTATTTAATTTTAAACACCTTGATTTCAGGGGAAATGAAACTGGAAAAAGGCAAATTTCACCAAGCATCAAAAATCAAGGGACAGTTCAACATCTCCTTATGATTTTTACGAATCTTATTTTGCGCCTTGACTTCTGAGGTTGAACAGTTCAGCATGACTTGTCAGCAATGTCTCACTTCAGGAAAAATTGTTCCGACTTGTTATTAGAGGTTGTTGCTTAAAATTCAAAGCCGTACTGAATGGACAAAGCAACAGCTCCTCAAGCCTCTCTTCCACAGCAATCTGTGTGACAGCAGCCACTTGCAGCCCACTTTTCTTGCTTTTTTTCCTTGTCAGTGGTGACGGCAGGATGCATGATTGCAGTTAGCATGAACACTCTGTCAGTAGCTTTTCTGATGTCCTCAACAAAGGCAGAGTTTAATTAAGATGTCTTCTCTCTCGAATAGTGGCTACAAAAATGGCTTTGGCATTAACTCATGACCAGTTGAGTGCAGCTCTTGCTCTAGAACAATCATGACACTTTATGTTTTGAATTGTGAATATCTTCTCTTCACAGAGAGAATGGCTTCCTCACTCAAACTCCTCCAGGATGTATTTAGAAACTTTATAGATTTAAAATAAACTAGGGAAAAAACTAATTAAATATTAGTATTAAGACATAGATGAATTTACAATACTAAAAGAACAATGGTGAATATGTCTATTGTATATTTAAAAAATTAGTCCCCTAGTATCCACTGGAGTTTTAATTTTTAGTTTTTACCAGAGGAAGGCTTTTTTAAACTGTGATTATTTATTTCCTCCCTATTCTGTGCAAAGACACCAAATAAAAGCCTGCTGACAACCAAATGCTTAATGGGGGGGTAGTCTCACATCAACTCACATTCTTATGGAGTATAAACTGCATTATCCAGTGAGCTACCAGTCTGTCACAAAATGAGTTGCTCAGTGAGCCAAGTAAAAGCCAGTATTTAGAGGTACATTCTGCTCAGATAGCAGAGCATCAAACTCATGATAACAACTGGTAGCTCCAGGTCCTTCATATTTTACTTTTCTTTTATTCTTCACACTTCCATCCTGCAGTTTTCACTTTTGGATATTTTGGTACTAAAAGTACCACTCATATTGGTCCAGAAAAAAAATAGAGTATCTTTTTCTTTAAGATCGATGGTACTCCAGTAGTCACCATGACTAGGTTGTCATATCTTGCTCACTCATGTTATGGTCAGCATTTGTTAGGAATCTTCTCCCTTATCTATTAAACTTTATTGAAATATATATTTTAAAAAAGCCATTATAGCCTGTATTTGGATTTTTTTTAAAAAAACTTAACCACCCAAAATCTTGCAACCACCAGGCTTCTTCTGAAGCTGGAAAGTAAAATACCCACCCAAAATCCAGTGTCTCATCCACTCCAGGTACATCTCCCCATTAGTTTGTCAGCCTTGGGAAATGCAAAAGGCCCCTTTTCCTGACTTCTCACACAGGAGTACCCTAACAGTAGTGCGTGTATAGGGTGTATTGGACTGGAATTCTTGCCATCTGTCTTGCTGAAGCATCTCTACTTTGTATAATAATTAACTATCCCCCTGCAGGCAGGTTAGACTCCATCCATTACACCACAGTTCAAGTCATCTTCAACTCTTCACTGACTTCTACACAGAAACCTATTGTTGCTTCAAATTAATGTCTGGATACTTTTTAAAACTTTAAACAAGTCTCCGTAGTGCTTAGTATTTTAGAAACCATCAACTAAGCAATTCAACTCTGGAACCAGGGAAAAAATCCCATGTAAAAATTATATTTTGTTTCTTTTTTTTGGATTGTTATTTCAAGTATTTCAGTTCCTGCTGTAATGCTTTTCTCAGTTTCCAAAACTCATCCTCTTCTCAAGTGTACTGCTTATATTCAATTGCAACTGAACTCAAACAGGTACAGTCATTACAGATGATCACATTACATTTTGCCATGTTTTGGCAAGCCTTGCATCGTCATTCCAGCACATAAAAGTGCAGGGTCCTCTGAAATGTGTGCTACACAATCATAAAGGCAAGCTTCCTGAAGTAAGTACATTGCCAATGGGGAATTCAAAATGAAGAACTCTGTACTTGATTTAAAGGTGATAAAATCCTAAATAGGCATCTAAAACCATCCTTCATTGTGAAAGTCTTCAGCTGCTCCAGTGATACAGCTCTTGCACTCAAAAGCTTTATACACTCCTAGCTTCTTTATTAGACTGTCCTATCACCTTCTGTCTCAATATTTCCAAGTTTCTGATTGTTTTTTCACTTTCTCTCTTTGTTAATAGGAAATTATAAAATATGGACATTTATTTTATATGCTACTGTTCTCTGATTTTAATAATTTTTTAATATCTCACAACATATATCAGAAAACTAAAATTTAATTAAAAACTTGAAAGAAAAACATTTTTGAAAGAAAGTTTTGCTCTATTCAGGGCAGAAGGGAAAAGCACATAATGTGAATTCAGAAAAGCAATAGCTTCCATTATTCCCTGTTCCCATAAGTAATAATAGTACTTGTTCTGAAACGAGGTGGCTTTCTCTTTGCTCACTTATTTTTCCGTTCTCACGATGATTACAGGGCACTCAACTTTGGTGTTTATTTTTAACTCTACTTTTTGTCCGTTTATGTCTCACATCACAAGCTCATCTCCTGCAGCACCTCGCTTTGAGAGCGCGGTTAAGAGACAGTGAGTCCTCCTACGTTCCTGCGCTGTCATTGTCATTGGCGCTTCCACAGCATTTATGAAATTTCCCAGTAAACTATGAAAGCGGGTTCGAGTTCTGCAAAATGGTTGCTTTTCTTGAAAGCACAGCATCACCTCCTTTGTGCTGGCATCCTTGCCTTTGTGTTGGAAATGTTTTTATGTTAACTGCAAAATGTGCCCCCTTCCGTTTGTGGGCACTGACATTTTGTCTCTGGGTCTCACAGTCCATTTCAAACTACATAAGCATTGTTTCTTGCTATATGGTTTTACTTGAATAAATTTGATCATCAATAGAATTACAGGAACGTGCCTTCTAGCTGGGATAATTTATATCTGTTCATATTTACAAGGTGATTGGATTTAATAGACTTGTCTACAGCGTAACAATTAACAGCCTCCTTTACCAGACATATTATTTTTGGAGGGTATTTGTTGGAAAGGGAAGATGTTTAGATTGTTCAGAAAACACTTTGTTCCAAAAATCACAATTTTACATAGGCATGGTAGTTTAATTTTAGTAAATTCATTTAATAATTTGCATTTCTCTTCCTACTGGACTATATTGTGCAATTCTGCTGGTTCTGATCTTGCAACACATGGATTTGTTTGAAAATTCCTGCCTAAACACTGCCTTTCACTTTTGACCCATGCTTCTTCTATTACACTAAAATTCAATAATCTCCAATTTCTTACTATCTAAATTATATCTAAGTTTATGTTATACACAGGAATATTGAGAAGAAGCTGGTCTCTACTTCCAAACTTACTTAGCATCAGGCACAGTTTAATATATTTAACTAAAAAGCATCATCTTCCACTAATGAAAAAGCCCCATCTTTGCAATTATATTCACTTTCTCAATTTACTTCAAAACCCTAAAAATTCTACTGTCTAAATTCCATGTTAGAGAAGTCTTGCTATTAGAGTTTTCATTTGTTCTTTTCATTTTACATAAGCTTAAAAATACCCAATATGTCTTAGTGAACCTTGTTAACTTAGATAAAATAACATTCCTGTATTTTGTTTCAGAGTCCTGACCATCATAGTTCTACCTGGCACAATCTTGATTATGAGTTCTAACAGCAAAACATGCTTTAGTTCTAACAGCAAAATATTGCTTAATGTTTGTCTTGGAAAAAAAAAAAAAAGGATCAAGCAATAGATCCCAGAAGTAAGTAATTTCTGTGTCTTCAATTTGCAATAATCTCTACTTTGTTGGCTTTCCATAAAAAGCCTTTGTCAAACACCAAATTTTGCTCACGGTCAAAAAATACCAAAACACAACAACATGACAGCTTCCATTACCATTTATACTATGTATAAAATTTGATTAATGCGCTGCCCTTGCAATCAGTAAATAAATGGGATTTAAGAATGAGATTTCTCTGCAGATGATGTCACTGAATGTTGAAAGCACAATAGGATGGGCATAAATGACCTTTACAAATGTAACTGAATATATTTCACATAACACCTAACTTGCCAAAGAATGAATTTGATACTCCCCTTCCTAAATAATTTCTATTTTTAGAAGTCGATGTTTAAACATTGCATTTATTTTTACTTTACTACTTATCTCCTTGCATGCTGCATCACTAAGCAATGAAATATCTGAAGTTAGCTTCTATTTCTTTCACCAACTGACTTAGAACTAAATTTTAAAATATCTAAGCAATCTATTTTACAAGTATTCAAACCATCAGGGTAACTGTTAATGGAGAGAGGATAACAGGATAATTTTAAGACCAAGTATTGAATCTTACACCACATTCCATTTTCTATTGTTATATTCAGGAAGCTTCCATTATAACAACTGGCAGGGGTCTTTAACTTGTTATTAACTTTATTTAATTCTTGCCAGAATACATAAAAGTCCACAAAATGAAGTATATTCCCTCTGCTTAGATATGCAAAACCATCACTTCTGAAATATGCTTGCCAAGAACATAGTGTATTATACTTACTTTTATTTTCTTGCCAATGGCTTAAAATACTGAAATAAGCCATTTGTATTACATTCAAGAAATTTTAGTTTACTGACTAGTCAAAAAAGTGGAGACAAACAGAAATTGTGCTGCCAATGAAACAAAGAAGATTTTTTCCTAATCAGGAAGTGATAATTAGAAATTGCAAAATATAGAATCATAGAATCATGTCATTTGGAAAGACCTTTAAGATGATTAAGTCCAACTGTTAACCGAGCACTGCCACGTCCACCACCATATTCCTTAGTGCCTCGTCTACGTGACTTTTAAACACCTCCAGGCACAGTGACTCCACCACTTCCTGGGGCAGCCTGTTTCAATGCTTTCACCCTTCCAGTGAAATTTTTTTTTTTCTAAATCCAACCTAAACCTTCCCTGGCACAACTTGAGGCCATTTTCTCTTGTCCTGTGACTTTTTACCTGGGAGAAGAGGCCAACCCCCACCTGGCTACAGCCTCCTTTCTGGCAGTTGTAGAGTGTGATAAGGTTCCCCTTGAGCCTCCTTTTCTCCAGTCTAAACAACCCCTGCTCCCTCAGCCACTCCCCATAAGATTTTTTCTCATACGATGTGTCAGAGACATATTGCAGAGCAAAGACTCAATTTTCTTTGATAGCTGAACAACTTAAAAGCTTTCCTGGTTTCAGGTGCAGCAGATTTCAAATATCTTCTAATGTAGCACTTTAATTTTTTTCCTGCCACCACAGATACATTACTACATTTTATAAAATTACAAAAATCACAAGCTGTCATTTCTAAATGACAGTTTGTTGGGTTGAGTAGACTAAATTAAGACTTGTGCAGGTTTAAATACATAAATCAGAAAGCCAAAAGAAACAAGAATTATTCTTTTTCATGAGTACTAACAATTTAGTGCACAAATGTAAACTCCTGATTAATAACAAAATAAAAGCATTAAGTAGTAACCAAAGATAAATAAACCTGTTTCAGATTAAAAAACTCATTCAAAAGGAAATAACGATGTTGATAAAAAATTACATTTCAATTTAGAGTTCAATAATGTACAAAACAAAGGGATTTCTTCTTTGTATCAGACAGAAAAACATTTATTGTGAAAAATTTGGATCAATAAACTGACTTACAACCTTTAAAAAAGCAAAAAAGTGAGAATTTTACTTAGTAGAACATTATGTATTTTTATATATTATTATTTAATTCTTATGCTTTAACATAAATCTTCATTGCCAAGCCATGTCATTCACCAACAATGTCTGAACAGATTTGTTTACAAAGACAAAATTTGTTTACAAAGAAATCGCAGCAAAATGAGATCTGTTAAGCACAAATTGCATTTCAGTCCTCTTCATGAACAAGCAATATTACTGGAGATGCAGGAATCCAAAGGAAAATTGATTGAGAAATGGATAACCCCATTGTGAATAGGAAATAAACATATTCCCATATTTCTTATTAATTAAGAACATTATTGTTTCTGTATAAAGCAAGATTACAGAGCTTTCATCAGACAAGCGGAAGTTTGTGCTGTTAGTATGAGTACAATGCCTTATTTACTTATAAAAATATTTATTTGTCTAGGAAAGCATGAGTGCACTGGCATTAATTCTTATGGAGGAGCAACAAAAGAATTTTAATATCATTATACATAAAGGATCATTAATATTTTTTTAACATTTTAAATACTATTACATTCCTCTTTCACAAAGGGTTGCTGTTTTCACTTATAAACTCCAAAACCACTAACAGCAACAGAAGTGAAAGTGAGGCAGTATTACCTTAAAAAAGTGTAATTGAGGGTCATCTGCTTTTTTCATTTTTTTTTTTTTTTTAAATTATATACCCAAGAAATGTCATGAGTTACCAGAAGTGGATTAGTAAGAACTTTTTGAACCAGAAAATAGCAAGTCATACTAAATATGAAGTTCTTTCTTTTTTGCAGTATAACTAAGTGTTACCTGGCAATGCTCTTTAACCAGGGAAGAAATAGCAGACTTTTTCCTATACTTTATTTTACCTTATGCACAAGCACTTGCATGTTTTATTTGTGAGAGTACAATGAGATGGAGAGACAGAAAGAGAAGCAATGCATGGCTGCTTTGGTTTCCTGAGATAATTTTTTCTTAAATTCTCCCTGTGAGAAAGAGAAAAGTCCTCTCCAGCCTGCAGATTGCAAGACTTTATAATCTGTGGTATTAAACACAATTCAGAAATCCTAAGAGTAGCAGCTTGGAAAACTGATTTTCAAACAGAGACAAGAAAATAATCCCCTGCATGTGAAGAACACAGTCTGAACCATTTTGAATTCAGAATAAGAGAGTAATTTCTTTTATCATCAGTATGACAAAACCATGACTTTACTGAAGCTACTCTCTGCTTATTTTTTGAGTTTGAGCTTAACTTGGGTCACACCTTCAAGGCTTTTTTGTCTTCTCCCCATCTCTGCTGTCCAAGAAAACTTGGAATACCCAGAAAGAAAACAAACTCTTATGAAGTTACATGACCCCAGGATGTGGGCTTTAAGGAAATCAGTAGAATTTGACACTAATGATACAGGACAATCACAGGAAACTGTGACAGGCAGTCACTCAACTAAAACCTCTTTGAGGGACTTCAGCACAAACAGACTTGTTTCTCTGGAACTTCTCTTTTTTCAAGACTGACTCTGGCAAGAAAAAAAAGGCATGGCGAAAACTGGCAAATTCCATTTATTCTACCTAATGCTCCTAGAGGAAAAAAAAAAAACCAAAAAAACCCAAACAAAACCAAGTTATTTATTCTACTCTGTTTCAGAAACACTATTTAGTCCAGATATCTAGCTACTAACCAGAAAATAATCAGAACTATACTCACAGAATCTATGAGAAAATGTGCAGAATCAGTTCAGATCAACTTGATTATTCACTAATAAGGAGTAAATCTTTCAGTTCTGAATCTTTTGATAATATAGTGGAGACATACTCAACAGAGACTACCCAGCCACTCACTGCCACCTACACAAAATGAAAGCATTCTATAAAGTATCACAGGATTGAAAATATCTGCTAGGTTTTGGAGGAGCTCAAAGTTGGTTCATGTTTTGATGATGACCTGCCCAAACATACCTTAAAAAACGCTGATAGGGCTTTCAAGCTCTAAATCTAAATTTTATTAAAAGACCAGAATATATAGCTTTTAAATACATAACCTGAAAATGAAATTTTAAAAAGAGCTTTATAAGGAATCTCCCATCCTACCTAGTGCAATTTTGCAGTGATTTCATCATATGTTTTTTTACATTCTGCTTTGACTCCAGTGCAGCTCTCATCATGGAGAACTGGCTATGTATCTACCACACATACTTTCTTAATGTGTTCAGATTACAGGCCTTCCTTTCACTCTTTCTCACATCTTGTCTTTCCCTCCCTACTTACTGTACTCTCATTCCTTTATTGTTTCCCAGCTGTATTCTTGTTCAGGTATTGTTTTCCAGTTGTGCTTGTCCAACAATGCTGACTATTCAAGAGGACATAAGAAGATGACCCTCTACCCTGCTGCCCAATCACATCTTAACTTTAATAACAAAATAGATTTGTAATCTTAAACAAGTAAAACAAATTTGCTTTCAGTCACATATGCCCCTCTTTACAAAGTCTTAACTTAGTCTTTCCACCCCAAGACTAAACTCCAGTCCCATCAGACTATTCTGGTTGGACTAGAATTATGGCCAATCCCAGACAGCTGCTCATTCACTCTTATGTTGTGTTAGGAAACCTACCTATACTACAAAAATGCAACCATATGGGCACAACTACATTTAAACTAGCTTGCTTAGCATTCTCAACTATCAGTTGCTGATTTTTCTCACACCAGGACTTCCACTCCACCCTTCAATTTGAAGTTTGTCCTGAAAACCACTTTACAGAACATACAAGTTCAACTAGCATGTTTTAAATAGAAATCAAAAGCAATTTTATTCTCCAGGTCCACATGCTTCTACTGCAGCAATAAATTGTGAGAGCCAGTTCTGACCAATGTGCTAGCCATGTGATCCAGCATTCAGGAGAACCAACAGGTACGCTTCTAGAGAAGAAATTACAACATTTTCTGAGTATTAATATTAAACCCTCTTTAAATCTCTTATATTTCCTGCACATTTATTATACCGACAACTTAAATGTTATTAGAAGCTGGAAGATTACAGAAATTGAAAAGTAGGAAATTTGTCCCTGGGACTTCCACAGCAACTTCTGCCTGTGCCTGGTGATGCCGCAGTAACAGCTCTGTTATCAGCCTAGAGCACTGAGCAGTTACAAGTGCCGCAAATTTTACTGCGTAATAATGTCCTAAAGACAGCCCTCAACTGAATGTTTCAGATTTCTTTAGCTACCCAACACAGGGCCTGAGCTGCCTGTCCTGCTTTCAGTTTCTAACCCTCACACACTCTTCCTCAGGCTCTCCAACGAGTAGTCCAAGGACTGCCCCTCTGTACCACAAGCAGAGGTGTTGCTGGTTCTTCACCTGTAATACTGCAGGTGAAAGAAATGCTGTGTATCCTAACACACTGCAATGCAGGTTTACATACACTTCAAGAGCAACATATCATAGCTGAAACACCTAGCACTTCCACTTTTTATCAGGACATAAATTCAAGCTTCTCCAGCTCCCATGCGCAGTCAGGAAAAACAAACAAACAAACAAACAGGCCATTACTAATTTAGAAAGCTATCTGAAATTAATCTATCTGCTTTTCAATGAAGCTCACTTTGTAACAGAAATCTTGTTGTTTTTCAGAGACCTTTGATATAGTTCTCTGTTTCTCAACTCAAATACAGCAGAAGTCTCCAACACATCTCTTCAGATTTGACACACAAGTCAAACTCCTTTCTCTACACAAAGTGAGGATTAGCCTTCATAATGCTTTATTAGGTTCTTCACTAAAATCTGTGGCAGCAGCCTCATCAAGTGGGTGACACTTGATGTTTCTAAGAAATTATTTCTACCTGTATGCAAAGTGTGGGTTTACCAGAGAAGGAAGAGGAGGAAAAGAGGAAAGAGAAAGTAAAAGCTCCCCTGACCCTGGTCAATGCACTGTCAGCTGTGTGCTGCCACAAAACCCACCTGCCATATTTTTCACTCTGTATTTTGCAGAAAAAAACAGGAATCTGCTGCTTTACAATCAAAGTGCCACTTCAGCTGTTTCTCAGGAACCTAACAAGACAGCAAAGCAAGACATTGCTCTGAGCAGTGCTGATCAACAACTTTTCCCTCAGTACAAGGACTGAAGGTGACAGGCCAAACTCTTCCTAAGGTAACAACCCTTGACCCTCTACTGTCAAAGCAACACAAAGGTTTTCAGCAGGGGCTTCACTGTTGTAAGTAAAGTAGTGGCAACTCACCTTAGAACCATCACCATCATAGAATGGTTTGGGTTGGAAGCGACCTCAAAAATCATTCCGTTCCAACCCCCTGGCATGGGTCAGACATCTCCCACTAGACCAGGTCGGTCAATGCCTCATCCAACCCAGGCTTGAACACTTCCAGGTATGGGCCATCCACAGCTTCTCTGGACAACCTGTTCCCACCCTCACAGTAAAGCACTTCTTCCGTACATTTAGTGAAATCTAAACTTTTCCTCTTTCACTTTTTCACCTTACCAAGAAAGACTGACACACATGACTCAGAACTTAAACCATATGACTGGAAGTTTTTAAGATGAGCACCCTGACTTGTGCTGTGAAAGGTCATAAACGACTCAGGGCACCCAATGCAGAAGATCGAAATCTGAAATCGCAAGACGTGAATAAAAGAACCATGGTGTCACCTGGGATGTTTGCAACTGAAAAAGGACTTGGATCCAAATCCCTATAGCACCAGGAACAGCCTGGAAGCAGGAGAGTTGACCTTTGTTTCTAGAAAATGGTGAATAAATTTTTTTTTTGTAATTTACCAAAATAAAAGGAAACCTTGAAATGAAAAGCAAAAGTGAATGAGTGGATTAAAAGCTTTTCCATTCAACTCTAAAACGCCAAATTGAGCAATGGCAGTTGAGAAAACACCTGGTCACAGCAAACCAAACAAAATAGTCAACAACTCAAGAGTTTAAATCCTTTGTTTTCTAACAAATGAAATATTTCATTCAGTCAAAGACATTTAAAATTATAAAATTCAACTCACTGACAACATGAAAAAAAGACCCACTTCAAAACTGGGAAAAAAAGTTCAAAGTTGTGAAATATCTATCTGAATATAAAAGCTTTACCCCAGATTGTTCCCAGATTCGCACCTTTTCCCTATAAGGAGAAACATGGTTAAACTCACATGTCTGTGAAGACTCTTTTTTTGTTTGCATTCTACATTTAAGAATCAACAAGTTTGGGAAGAAAAGTATCTTTAAACATAGTTGTGTCCTACCAAATAATCTATCTAAAGCAGAGGCACATAAATCTTTTCCACCTGAGCTAATGTGAGTGATTGATTGGCTTCTGGTTCCAGCCTAGTTCTGATGTATATGAAAGGATCCAAAATCTAAGAACTTGTGATAGGTATGTACCCAATTTGGAACCACAGAGGCACCAAGGTGCAGAGTATTACTACCAGATTCAGATTTTCCTGGGAACAGAACCTATACCCTCTCACTGGGAAAGTGTTATGCATTGAGAGAGGACAAGTGTCTTCCACTAAATCTGCCTGGCTGCCTCCTGAATCTCCAGATGTCCAGCTCTAAAGCAAAGAAAACCAAAGCTAGTTTTTAAATCCTGCCTAAAACTGCATCAGAAGTTCCCTCTGTATTTCTACTTAGCATTCTTTTATTTCAGGAAGTGGTTAGCTTTGAATATTTTGAAATATATAAAGGCCATACAGTTATGCATTGAAATTATTGTTCAAGTTCAAAGACAAGCTGCTTCCACGATATTTAGGTAAAAAAACCTGTATCTACAAGATTTTTAATGTGTCCTATTGATTACAGCATTCTATGGACTCTAGTGAATATGTTATTCTGGGACTCCAACAGCATGAAGAAGGTGGGGATGGTCCTGTGGGCAAAGCAGGGAGGTCTCAGTCAAGAGAGGAGTGTAGGTCAGGCTCCACTTTGGAGGGGACTAGGCTGGTCCAGAGCACAGGGGCATGTTCCTGAAGGAGGATAAGCACTGGTCTCATTTGGTAAAGTCACAGTAAAAAGACCCTGCTGCCAGCAGATTTCTAGGCCATACCTAAACACAAGGGATTAGCACCACCCTCACTTTAGAGAAAACACAATAGAAGAATGAAGAGGATGAACAGTTTGTCCAAAGCAGCAATACAAGTGTGGTTTTCTGCTTCCTAGTCCAGTATGTAGATGTCCCTGCCAGGTTAAACAGAAGAACTTAACAGGACTGGAAAAGACACAATTAATAACTGGGTAGACAGAAAGCACTATTTACAAGCATGTCAGAGGCCCTGAGTTATACATTGATTGTGTTTGCTTCTGTAAAACAGTATTAGTCCCACTGTTGAGGCAAACAGAAGGATTTTAAAAGAGGAATTTAAAGTGGGGGAAAGTGAAGGGGAAAAGGGTTGCTGCTCTTAATAAAATAAAAAGATGTCAGTGCAAATAGACATCATTTATTAGAAGCCTCCTATCTGTGTAGCAAAATGTCATCTCCTGATGAATGTAACTGGAAGGGGGAAAAAAATAAAAAGAAACCCTTGTCAACAGCTTCCAAACAATTCCAAATCAAATAATTTGCTTTTAAAATTATGTTTTGGTTAATTCATGTTAACTACTGGATATGTGTTGTTCAGAATACATAATTTCTCACTGGAATTACCTCCTCTGAAAAGTCACAAATTATTTTAATGGCAGTTTTTGTAAACCATAAATAGATCTAAGACTTTTCTTAAAGTCCTGAGACATTCCACAGAACCATAGAATGGTTAGAAAGGAATTTAAAGATCATGTAGTTCCAACCCCACTGCCATGGGCAGGGACACCTTCCACTACACCAGGTTTCTCAAAACCAACCATCCAATGTGGCCTTGAACACTGCCAGGGATGGGGCATTCACAATTTTTCTGGGCAACCTAAATTTAAAGCTGAATAAATTGGAAACTGGTATGGAAATTACTTTATATACTGTTGGGACAACAGCACAAATCTAAAATGTTGAAGCTCTCAAAATCTCCTAAATAACCAAACATTACTAAATGCTTCAGGCTTATATCACAGAAATGTCTATACTGCAGGCACGATAACAGACAATACACTTTAGTGACACGAGCTATAATTAAGATAATCAGAACATTTTGGATGATACAAATGGAAGGGAGACAACCCCAGGTAAATGGTAGGAGATTTTAGATTTCGAAATATATTTATTGCACCCTTGTTCTTCAGAAATCTGACTTCTCCATGAGAAGATAATCCAGTTTTCTCCTCAGCTCTGCTGAGACCAGGACATTCTAAGCTGCCACTGCAGTGCAAGGGAAGGGCTCCCAGCTCCATCAGGCAGCCTGCTGTCTGTCCGGGCACTGGAAACTGGGAGGCTGTATTTTGAAAAAACTTTCCAGACAGAACTAAGCACAAAATAATGTTCCCATTGTGAAATACTTTTTCAGGATAAAGCCCAGAATAAAGGTTCCTTCAATAAAAAATTAAAAGGAAAGGAAAAACATTTCAAGGGTTACTCAAACAGGAATAACTATGAGCCTGGCAACCAATGAAGGTTTGGGTTAAAGGCTTTTTGTCTGAATCAAAGTGAGTAGGAACTCAGGACTTGAAATGTCCCTGTGGTACAAAAGAACTCGAGCTGCAGAGCTGCTTTTTATGCCCTGGGGTTTAAAAAGAAATAAAAATTCTCCAGCCTTAAGACTGCTTTCCAGCAGAAATTTTAACAAAACTATCCTGTGGATGGAAGCTTGGCATTTGGCCAAACCTGACAGACCAGTAAAACAGTTTCAGGCAAAATCAAAATATCAGTCCAATAACCTCTACAAGAAGGTCAGAAAAAAAATGTAGCTCATTTGCCTAGGAAGAAGGATCATGTGTGACAATTTCACTTTACTTGTTCACCATGAAACATTTGGTTAATTTTTTTCTGCTTTCTTTGATGATGATATAGAGTCCTAAAGAACTGTTTCAGTTTTGTTTCATTTTTTTTTTTAAAAGGCAATTATAGGTTAAAGCATAAAAAACAAAGCAAAATGCAAAACTAAACATAGCACAACAGAAGGTCACCTGAAGAAGTCATGAAATAAATTACACAGATCTCATATTCATTAAGACAGAGTTTCATTACTGCTACAACAGCAATAGACAATCTCAAAATTAGCATAAACACATTCTACCTCCTCCAGCACAGGTGAATAACCACTATCATCACTCCTTTGTCATTATGTGAAAGCAGAAACCCTTACAAAGATTATGTTTGGCTGCTAAAAATAAAGCTTAGCTAAATGAAGCTAATTTCTTAAAACATACTCTTAACTCAGTTTGTTAAACCAAGTACCATACATATCTCTGCTTCCCTAGAATGATGACTGGAACTTTCTTACCTACACAGCTCTTGATGTTAAACCTGACATGTTGCTGTGCTTCCATTTTTAAAGTTTGGCAGATCTGCTTACATTTGATAGTGCAGCTACTCTAAGAATGCAAGCTAGAAGACCAATGCCATGTACTGAAACCTGTCTAGATATCAAACATGACTCATTTTAGTAAACACCCAGTAAAACTTGCATCATAAGAACAATTTCAGTTATATTTTAGATCAATTCTGATTTTTTATGAAACAAACAATAGCTTGATCCTTGTTTTGGTTCTTGGGGAGGGGGGAGGAGGGGTTTGGTTTTTTTAAAGCTTCCATTCAAATGAAACCTTACAGCATTTATTTCTAATAGATCACAGCAGTTTAATTAATCTGCAGGTATCTTTCCTTTTATTCAAAGTGGACATGAACATAAAGGAAGTTATATTTTTGATTCATATATCTACTACTTCCAGGACTACTTCTCATGGACTTACTGTCTGTCTCACAATTTTGCTGGCTAGTTGCAGTGGTAAACTCAGAATGAGGAGTAATTTCTGCAGCTTCATGTGTTAAAATGCAAAATTCAGTCTTGAAAGATTCATATAACTTCTGCACAAATAGAAATTAGTGAAATGGAATCAAAATCTCTGACTTTGATCACCAAAACCTGTACAAAAGTTGGTTGTGGTCCTTCACAGATTCAAAAATTGCAGTCCCAGAACAAACTGGTTATATTTTATTTTCCTTTTATAGAATTGAAACAAATTCCAACTATCTATTTTAGTAATTGAAAGCTTTAAGAAAAATAAGCTCAGTGAAATACACTGGGAATACAGGGATAGGCCTGAAGTACAGCCATAGTACAGCGTGACTTTGCTGTCAACCCTGCTCCACTGTCTGAAATTACATAACTGATGTCAGGTAGTTGGTTGTCACAAACCAACTGTTACTCCCCTTGGTTGTGTTTTAATGCATAAAACTGCAGGATCATGGCAGATATGAGGCATTACAGAACGAATGAAATAAACATTAAAGCCTGAACAATTCATGTAACTACTCTTTGAATATGTCTGGTATATCTGCCATAGATTTTCAGATGGAACAAGATATGAATGGCTCATTTGTTTGAGTTTCCCCCCATTCCATTCCCCTCCTTATGTAATTAGGTGTTTTACCAATATGGTAAGTCAGGATGTGTCTGTCAAAACAGGCTTTGACTGGAAATGCTGTTCTGACAAAATAGAAAATACAGCATGCTTCACAGTGAAAAACTCCACAAACCTAAATGTCGGTTTGCTTTCCCAGATGACAGTACAGTCATTTTCTGAACAGCTTTGTTTAATAAGTTGTTGGTATTGCTACTACTCTGATTTTCAAGCTGAAGCTTTTCAGCAGCCGGAGCAGTTTCCAAGGCACTATGTCCTTCTGTTTGGAGCTTCTTAGGGAGCAGACCACAATAAACTACTACCCTATTTTTGGGTCTTGAGTAGTCTCAAGGTGTGGATCTAAGGCATCAGGCCTTCCAGTGGTCTAAGCTTTGTCACAGCATAGACAATGATAACTACAGCCTTGTCTACATCAGAGTGTCATATTCTTCTACTCAAGAGTCCAAGTGTTCATGGAAGCAACATTACCACCTTACCTGTAGTTGCTATAGCAGTCACATAAATACCCAGAGCAACCCTAACATTTAATAGCATAACTCATCTGCATGTGTTATGCATCTGCAGCTCCATCCTATTGCTACGATAGCCAAAAGAACATCTTCCCTTTTACTGTTTTTTTTCTAATTTAATTTGAGGGCACGTGGTTACCCAAGTGGCATATAAGCTCTAGGGTATCTGTTTCACTGCTCACATTGAAACAAGATGTGAGATCCAGCGCTCATTGATTTTAACTTAATGACTGAGCAGTAGCCTCATGGCAAACCTTATTTCAGCCTTATCTTCTCAGTGAAGAAGGGCAGCAACACAATCCCTGTGATTCTGAATGGCAAGACTGTGCAACTGCATGTTGGGATGGTTGGAAAACAATCCTGTTCTCTGTCAAAAGCATCTCGGCTGAAGTTTACAGGCAAAGATGGTGGCAAAGGGCTTTCAGAACTATAGAAATTCATATTTCTTCTTCTTCTGTGGGAATGCAAATAGGAAAATTTCTATCTTGTTCTAAATGCAGCCTGAATGACCCCAATTAAGAAAAATCTATTCAGTTTTTTCATCTTCCCCTAAACAGAAGCTTAGATCCAAGTGCATATAAACAGAAAAACTAGCACCATTCAGAATCAGCTCACTGATGAACTGCCTCACAGTAGTTTATAAAACTCTGATCCAATGCCTCCCTACAAAGAGAGAAGAATAAACATAACCAGCTATACACTCAAAATGTGGAAAGCCCAACTGTATCCAACCAAGGTCCTAATTCATCATGAAAATATTCTCTCAAAGCTCAACAAAGGATACAAAAATAATAATACTTGTATTTCAATAGTTTTCCACTAAAGATACTTTTCTGTTTCCATGGCAGTAGCCAGTAGAGTCCAAAACTATGTAATTTTCATGCTACTTGAAAAAAAAGATAAAAAAGAAGAAAAAAGCCTTCTCAGAGATAAAAATTCAACCCGATAATCAAATGGAGGCACTCAGGACTCACAGAGCTGTCAACATACTAAAGCCACTGTGCAAGACATTGCTGATATTATGGCAGAAGTGAAGAAACATTTTTTCACTTCCTACACAGCTATGACATATCCCTAAAAAAGAACTCAGTATGCCACAATCTATTGGACTCAGGATGTGAGTTGCGCCATTAGTCCTCTGGTGTCACATCTGAACAGCTCTGGAAAATCAACAGCAAACACCTAAATTGTTCCTATGTAATCGTACATGTCTATCTGGAAGTCAGTTGGAACAAATGCCATTATGCATATGAAATATTGCACAAAAACCACATAAAGTAGAATAAGTAGCAAATAGTTAAAGACTGTTTCTACATGAGATCATGCTTGTTGTAGTTTGGGTCATCCTTGATACAACTGATTGCAACAAAAATACCTAAAAGGAAGCAAAACTTTTTGCTGATTCAGGCTCCAAATGTAGCTGGTTTTCCTACTATAGCTAGGAACTAAAGTTCTTAAGTTATTATACCACTTATCTTCAAAGTTCATTTAATTCAAAGAGAATGCCTCAAACAACTCCTATTATGTCCTGGATGGAAACTAATACCAGGACAGAAATAATAAAAAACCCCTAACAATTACCTTTTCTTCACAGGTCTGTTTAATTTAGAAGTACTAATATCTCTAGCCAGGCTGCTCAGGTGCATTTAACTTTCCCTTTCCACACCTTAACGTGATTGAAACTTCTGAAAGTTTAGCCAAAATTTTCAATTAATGTTTTTGTAAAAACATCATCAGTACTTTGCCACCAGTTCATTCCCCACAACTACTTGTCTTCAACCCTTAAACTACTTATACCTAAACGCTCAGCAAACAGCAGAAAACAGACTGATCTTCCTTGCATTCCTCCCTATATTTGAAACAAATGCAAACTGTGAAAACCAAAATAACAATACTGTGTGAAGTTGGTAACGAGCTGACAAAATTATAGTTAAGAACCTCTAAGCATAAACAATTTTTAAGATGACATTCACTATGGTCTTCACACTTTTACCACTGAGGCTGCTAAACCATTTTAGCTGCTATTATTTAAGCTCTGAAAGTGGAGAGTTTTAATAAATCAGATCCTGAATTGTTGACTGTTTATCCCTGACAAATTTCTAATACAACCTGCTCCCTGACATCCATTGATCTAAACACAACCCCAGTAATTCAACAGAACTGTTTGCTTACAGCACCAGTTAATTTCAACCATTATGTTTGCAACATAAACCACTGGTAAGCAGGACGATGATTGATTGACTGAATTATACTGAATATGGTAAGTGGCCCTGAGATAGCTATTGGCTTGATCCAACCACTTTGTCATCACGAGATACAAATGACTATTCATACCTTAGTTTAATTACAACAAGATTATTCAGGCTTAACCTGCATTGATTTCTGTAACTTTTAACTTTATGAACACCTGATGAGTCTGTTTCTCTCTTATTAACAGAAAAACACTTTTGATACAAAAAAAACTCTTGAGAATGCTGATATACCTTTCTAAAATAGAAAACTAGAGAGTATGGCAAATGGGAATGATTTCGTTTCTCTTCCTTTCTGTTCTTTGGATTCAATTATCTCTACATTGATATTCACTGTTTCCAAAGAAAGATGGCTGCTTATTAGTAGCATTCAAGGTTTTCAAAGTGTCATAATGTATATAAATATGAGCCATCCACTCATTTTGACTTATTTACGTGTACTTTTTTTCTCATTTTACAGAGAACTTGCAACAGAATTATTGTCATACTATGCTACATATAGCACTATATACACTACATACATAGAGCACTACATATTAGGTTTGAAAAGATTCCCTAAATCATGTGCATTATGTCAAAAGATCTGGTTTCAGGGTAGTAACATCACAACCTCACAGTCATTTAGCACATATAAGCAAGTTAGACAACAGAATTTAAAGAATTAATTTACATCTACTGAAGTGCTAAAATGCTACAGTTCTTAGTTGTACGTAAATCGCAAATTTGGGGACATCTGACTTGAGAGCTGAAATTAAAGACGTTTTATCTCTTTTTCCTTAAATATTGCCTCAAAAAGTCATTACTGATGCTCCATGGAAGCAGGCTTCTCATTTGTTTTAGCAAAAGTCTGTGGATACATAAACTAGAATGACAGCTATTTCTACTTTGTCAGAAAACTAAAATTTAACTGGAAGCAATAATGAAGTTGGATTTATCAATCTAATGCCTTGAAGAGTTCAGCCATACACTAATCTCTGCACAAAACCATCTTCAGAGGGAAAAATAAAAAAAGATAAGGAAAAAAACCCCCCTGTTCTCAGAATTCAGACTGTTATTTTAAGGAAGCCCAAACTATGTTAATAAGGAGGCTAAGAGTACGGTCCTCGTTTTTCAATTTTTGTGAAAGATGTATATGTGCACCAGTCTCTGTTTGGAGTTTGTGATAAATACCAAACTTGATTACCCAAAGTAAGATCCAAAGAAAGATGAGAAGTGTTCAGATGAAAAAATTACTTGCTTGGTAGTGAGAAATGATGATGATGACGATGAAGTATATTGTTAACTATCAATAATTTTCTAATTAGTACCTTAAGAGGAACATATAAATTTTCAAATCCTTAAAACATACACAAACTAAGTTCAATATCACTTGCTAAAAGCAAAAAAAGTTCACTTTTCTTCAGATTACCTATATCAGCAGGGATCAATATCCCAATTTTTCAGCCCCAGGAATAATTTTCTATTAAAAAATTCTGAAGTATCCTGTGCTATTTTATAATTATTCCTACTTCTTGGCACAGTCGTGATCCTAGATAATTGACAAGATAATGAAAAGGAACTACTAGCAGGAGGAATCAATTATTAATTTATTGTGTGTCCTCACACAACCATACTTAGGTCTTCATCTCGTAATGATGCCTCTACTTGCCTGAGGGTAAGCACGGCTAATTCTCAGGACTGATGCCATAAGCGTACTTCCAGGCAAAAGCCTGACCAGACCTCTGACAAGACAAAACTGGCTCTAGACACAAGGAGAGACTTGCTAAATTTTGTTGCAGCAAAGCCCTTCCTACCATGCAAGTTTCTTTCTAGTGCCATAGAAAGGGATTCAATAGTTGATGGAATGTTATTTTTGTTGGCTTTAATAATACAGTTTAAAATGCTGTTTGGAACAAAATATTACACATTTCATGTGTATTTGCTTTGATTACATAGAAGGAACTGTTCTGATTACACAGCGAGAAAAGTGAAAGAAGAAAATAGAGCAATGAAGTTTAAGAGTTCATTTATTTAATAGTCGCTGGTATACAGATTACAGTGGCAAATTTTTCAACTCATCAGAATTTCACATGAAGAGATACAAACCACTAATTAAGGCAGAGGAATCCAAGTCTCAGTTATACATAAACTACAGAGATGAAAATGAGAGGAGCATCTGCTCAAGCTGGAATATTCACAATGCATAAAGCAGTAAGTGAGTGAACAACTAAATACTCAGTAAATGTTGAAAGATTTTGGAACAGTTACTATAATCCATGAACTACAGAGTTACAAGGAAGAGTGGCAGGAAAAAGTTCTTACTTCACCACATTTCTGAACATACCAATTTGTTATAAGATTGTTCCTAAAAACAAAGCAAAGAAGAAATTATCAAGGATTAAAACAAAACCAAATGTAAACACCTATGTACTTTAAATTCTAGCAAACAGACTGTTCTTTATGAATTACCAATAAGCTTCACACACACCATTTTAATCACAAAAATTAAGTCTGCTGTTGTATGAAAAACTCTGCTGAAGATTTGGAAAGAAATCATAAGAATCATAGTGAAATACACTTCACTTGGTTCATTATAGAATTTTTTTAAAAAGAGCATTATAGAATTTTTTTAAAAACAGGATTTTCATAACCTAAGCGTTATATATATGTAATGCTTTTACATATGTAGGTATACATAAGCCATAAATTTAGTACTTAGGATCACAGAAGTCTGAAGTAAGTAGTTACCTTTCACAGACAACCCTCTTTCACACTCCAGAAAATAATAAAATAAAAGCATAGTAAATTTACTAAAAAAACCTCCAGCCATTGCTCTAGTTTTAACTGGTAAGTAAGGAAGTCTCTCTCTACCACTCAGGGAGTGCAAATGCTCATCAAAACTAAACAAGAAATATCTATAACACATTATTGCATTAAGGGAGACCCTGGTTCCAGCTCCCACCTCTAGGTTCTCAGTTCCACAAGAATCTTTATTGCAAAGAAACCTGCTGACCTTTTCTTAAGCCTGACATATCTGCTGTGCGCTGAGTGACTTAGAAATTCAGTAATAAAAATGCCTTGAGGCTGGAAAAGTCCCTTTTCATTAGGACATAAAATTCCACTCATGTTCACCTGTAAAAAGAACCATTAAAAATGCAGAATTATTTAAAACTTCCTTCCTTCCTTCCTTCCTTCCTTCCTT